>CM035806.1:92942961-92960461 GCA_020466095.1 Chlorops oryzae
TTGTTTTTTTTTTTATTTCTTGAATGGTTTTTTAAAACATTGCATTTCTTTTATTGAATTCAGTGGCTAGTTGGCTTTTAAAAAATTTTGAGTTGTGCCACCTTAACTACAAAAATTAGAGTTCTTTTTCAAATTGTGCCGCTTTAACTACAATAATTCGAGTTATTTTTTAAGTTGTGCCATTTTAACTACAATAATTCAAGTTCTTTTTTCAATTGTGCCTCTTTAACTACAATAATTCGTGTTCTTTTTTAAGTTGTGGTTTTTAACTGCGAAAATTAAAATTTTGGAAGTTTTATGCTGCTTACAGACTGTTGCATTTAACTGACTTACTTTGATTCATATTATAAAAATGTAATAAATGAATAGTTCTATATATAAGCAAAATGTTTATTTATAATGTTGTTCTTTCTCAGTTTTTGCAGGTAATAATAATGCTGCTTTTAAATTAAAATCTGAATTGAGTACCAAAAAAGAAAGTGTTGCAAAATGAAACAGCTAAACTCATGATTTTATTTCTGCATTAAAGAGGGTTAAATTCAGGTTAAATGCAGCGATAAATGCTAAATTCATAACAGCTAAATTCAGTTAAATGCAAAATCTTAAGCAGCATAAAACTTCTAAAATTTTAATTTTCGCAGTTAAAAAGCACAACTTAAAAAAGAACTCGAATTATTGTAGTTAAAAAGGCACCATTTGAAAAAGAACTCGAATTATTGTAGCTAAAAAGGCACAATTTAAAAAAGAACTTGAATTATTGTAGCTAAAGTGTCATAATTTGCAAAAGAACTCGAACTGTTGTAGTTAAAGAGGCACAAAGGTTTCATATCACCAAATTCTTCGCAAAATAGAAAACAAAATTGAAAAATATAAAGTAGGTATAGAATGTCCTTTAATAATTATACCATAATATGGTGTGATTTGGTCAGAACCATCAATTTTATTTAGTCTATGCTTGTTTTTTTTACTGTATTGCAAGGCTTCGGTAAATTTATTAAAAATTTTAAAAAAAATTTTTTCAGTTAAAAAAAATTAAATATTTTACAAAAAAAAAAAATATTAAAAAAATTCAAAATGGCGTATTTCCAAATAAAAAAAAAAATAAAAAAACGAAAATTTTCAAACCTCCTCACTATGTAAACTTTTTCCTTCCTACTTCACCAGGTCCTAAAACTTTTTCTTCTACTGAAAATTTGATTTTTTTAATTGTGCCATTTAAAATGCAATGTATTCAAACGCAATTAAATATATATAAATTAAAAATGCAATTATAAATAAAGCACAATTAATTTTTCATTTTCTAATTTTTGTAATTGGCTCCAATTTTCAATCGGGGCAACTCCAATCACATTTAACTGGTTCCAATTTATTTCGGGAACATTTCTCTCCGTGCAGTCATCTTTTTTTTCCATTGCGCGGAAATATTTTTTAGTATATTAAACAAAACCCCACAACCAATGACCAAATTGACATTTTCATTTTTTTCAAATTTTCATAAATTTTTAGGGAAAAAATTCTTGGGCAATTGTTGTTGTGCTAACCAGTCATTATATAATATACAAAATTTGTCGTTGAGGTATATTGTCGAAATTTTATATGCTTGATTACGGGATACGGATTTTCTGAAATAAATTAATTCAATTATTCATAGCTATGCCATTTCAGCCTACGATTGCAATCAAAACAATTTGAAATGTGCTTGTTAGAAACGTAAAAAATTTTAATTGAACAACTAAGAAATACAAATTATAGCAAATTATAATTGTAACATAATTAACAAAGGAAAGAATTTTTCAGTTCATAATAAAAAAATGTAAGTATTAAAAATGTTAATTGTAACAGGGAAACTGAAAAAATGGCCCCAATGCAAAATGTCCCCAAACCGAAAATGAAAAAAGGCCCCAACATTTGGGGTCATTTTGCATATGAATTATTGGCCCAATTTCAGAAGTGAAATTTGGCCCCAAAATAAAATGAAAAAAGGCCCCAAAAGAAAAAGAATGTGTTTTTAATAAAAATGAAAAATGGCCCCAAACTAGAAAAAAATAGAGCTAATAACATTGAAAATTTAAAAGTGAAAAATGGCCCCAAATTTGGGGTCATTTTGCATTATGAAAAATGACCCCAAATCAAAAACGAAAAAAGTCCCCAAATCAGAAAAAAGGCCGCAAATTTGAGGTAATTTTGGATTATGAAACATCACCCCAAACTAAAATGAAACAAGTAAGAAAGCTAAAGTCGCTCGAGCCCGACTTTGAAATACCCAGCGTCCCGACATTATGAGCGCACTATGTTTTGCTTTTCTATTTGTGGGCGTGGCAGTGGGCGGGCCACATAAATTATTTTCCTATACCTTTCATTCGCCTTGGTCAACCTATGCTGCGAATTTGAAGCTTCTACGCCTTTTACTTCGGAAGTTACGATAAGACCTTATTTTTGGGCTTATTTTTGGGCGTGGCTCGAGGAGGGCGGCGTACATTTTTTGCCAGGATATGTCCCTTTTCGTAGTTTACCAGTACACCAAATATCAATGGAATGTGTTGAGTGGTTCGCAAGTTACAAGCATTTTACTTAAAACACAATAAATTCATTTGTGGGCGTGGCAGTGGGCGGATGTCTCCCATTTTTACTTAGGATCATACTCGGACCCCGATATACATGTGTGCCAAATTTCGACTTCATTGGTTCAGCCGTTTCGGAGGAGATCCGACCACAGAAGGACAGACGGACGGACAGACGGACAGACGGTCAGACGGACAGACGGACATGTCTAAATCGATTCAGTTTTTTGATCCTGATCATTTCTATATACATTTTTCTATATCTCCGGAGCTTAATTCTCCCTGTTACTAGATTTGCACTAAACTAATATACCCCGCTTACGCTGGGTATAATAATTATGAGTATTTGAGACGCGAGGCCCCTCGGACCGCGAGGCCGTAGGCGGTGGCTCACGTCGCCCACGCCGCCTCTGTCGGGTGATAGTAGGCAACATTTTTTTTTTTTAATTCGCGCGCGTAATAACGGCACTCTCCCGTTATTTCACATACCTCATCCGAATATTCTATATATATAATTAGAACTTGCTTATAACATCCGCGAGGAACAATTTTAAAAGTGGCGTCCATCAAATATTTTCGGTCTCGAAATGCCAAAAATTTTCCAAACTCCCTCCAATTGAAAGGATTCAATTACCTCTATTGCAGATTTCGGAGAAGTGGCAATTGATTTGCTGACTAAGTAATTCAAGTTCCTTTTAATCCTTGGCAACAAAATCGATTTACTTTCTTCTTGAAATCTGGAAACATTTTACATTACTGACTTACAAATAACCTCTTGAAATTTTGTCAATACTACCTTCCACATACATTCCTATAGGCGGTCCTTATGGTGCTGATTGCATTTTGCTCTCCTCCTAAAGTTGTAGCGATAGCCAAACATTCCGTTTTAATAGAGTTTTTTACATTAAGCTCACTTAATGCCTCTTCCTCAGTGTCGTGATTATGTTCTATATAGTTTTTGGCTAAGACACATTCACCGTTAGGCAAAAGACTAACTCTTGCCTTGCACGTACTTCGCCAAAACTCATATTTTACAACGTTCTTGTACGTTGATTTTTTCTTAAAAACCATTTTTTGTTCCTTTAAACAAAGCAGTTGACTGCCAATTTTTTTTCCCACAATAAACTCATAATCCATTTTATGAATCTTATGAAGTTTAGTTTCCCGAAAACAAAAGATATTTAAATTGCAAAGAAAAATGCTTCGAGTCCTATTCACTGAGAACTTATATTTCTTGGCCTACTTTTAATCCTTACGACAAAACTATGGCTTAAAAATCACCCCAAACAAAAAAGGAAAAAAGACCCCAATATAAAATGAAAAATCGCCCTAAAATTCATGTTTTTGTTTTCAATATAAAATTTTGGGACCTTTTTTCATTTTCAGTTTGGGGCCATTTTGCACTGGGGCCATTTTTCATGGAGTCAATTGTAACATAATAAACAAAGAAAAAAAATTTTCAGTTCACAGTAAAAAAAAAAATTTAAGCATTAAAACTGATAATTATAAGCTAGTAAGGAAAACGAAAATAAACGATTACTACTTTTCAAAAATGCCTGGATGGCATATTTCAATATTTTCACGATACATATCCAGGCTGCATCCCACCATGCTTATGCCGCATATGATGCAGCCGCTTCTAAAAAAAAAAGTTGTCTTTGAATATGAGTTTTTATGTCCCGCAATTCCTTGCAACAAATTGGACACCGCCCTCTTCTGATGGCGGAGGAAGCGGAATACAGCCTGTCTCTTAATAGTTCTGTTACAGCTCTTTTCGTTTTGACGCTTGTAAATAAACTCTCCCCCAACCCCTCCAACCAATCACAATGCGCGTTTTGGCCTTGAAAATTGCAATTTTGTGCTACGCCAAAACATTTCTTAAAGTTATCGTCTTCAACAAGCACGATGTCGGTCAGGCTTCTCATTCCTAAATTTATCAAATTTATATTTGCTATTTATTATACCCAGCGTAAGCGGGGTATATTAGTTTTGTGCGAATCTTGTTACAGGGAGAATTAAGCTCCGGAGATATAGAAAAATGAATATAGAAATGATCAGGATCAAAAACTGAATCGATTTAGACATGTCCGTGGTCGGATCTCCTCTGAAACGGCTGAACCAATGAAGTCGAAATTTGGCACACATGTATATCGGGGTCCGAGTATGATCCTAAGTAAAAGTGGGAGAGATCCGCCTACTGCCACGCCCACAAATGAATTTATTGTGTTTTCAATAAAATGCTTGTAACTTGCGAACCACTCAACACATTCCATTTATATTTGGTGTACTGGTAAACTACGAAAAGGGACATTTCCTGGAAAAAAATAAACGCCGCCCTCCTCGAGCCACGCCCACAAATAAGCCCAAAAGTAAGGGCTTATCGTAACTTGTGAATTAAAAGGCGCAGAAGCTTCAAATTCGCAACATAGGTTGACGAAGGCGAATGATAGGTGTTTGGAATAAATTTTTTGTGGCCCGCCCACTGCCACGCCCACAAATAGAGAAGCAAAACATAGTACGCTCATAATGCCGGGACGCTGGGTATTTCAAAGTCGGGCTTGACCGACTTTAGCTTTCTTACTTGTTTTAAAATAAAATTTGTACATATTCATTAACTTTAATTCTAAAGTTATGGCTTAGAGTATGCTTCGATTCAAAAGCTTTTCCTTAGCACCGAAAAAAAAAATACCACAGAATTAATTTCCACAAGGTTATTTTTATTTTTGGTTAACCCAATAAAATTTATTGAAAATAATTTTGGTTAATTTAAGAAACTAGATAAGTTCGACTGTCTTCGATTGCTTCCGCCCACGATTGGCTACTGATTAAAGGCCGAACTGATATGCAGTCTGCGTGCTGCTGCCGCCATATATGTTCCATAATATTGTCTTAAAAAATAGGGATCCATTGAGATATTACTTTTGTTGTTTCCGTCATTATAACGCCGTTGGTTATCATTGCTTTCTACAGTCTTCTCATAAAAAACATCGTTCGGAAAAGGAGAATTTACATACGGAGCTATTTTTGAGTTGGACTGTGGATCTGCGGATTTGGCTACGAGAGACGCAGTTGAGCTCAGTGGACTTGGAATAGTAGGCTCAGCATACGCGGTAACATCCGAAAACGGAGACTGTCTAGAATCAGAATTAGATGCGGAGAGTGAATTTTGGGCTTCCGCTTGGCTAAAACTGCGTACATTATTATTTGAACCTAAAAAAAAAGAAAAAAACTTTAAGATTTCATAAAATTAATAACATTTTAGCTGGTGAAACAAATTTTGTAATAAAAGTCAAAAGAAATTTTAGAGATATATTTTCATTAATCGCACTTTCGGCCATGAAGAACCGAACTGCATCATCAGTTTGTTGAGTTAAACCACTAACCAAATACTTAATATATAGATATTCCATTTCATACAACCAAATGTAGCCTATCGAAACGAAGCCAATAGCTCCCATCCAACTTGAACATAACTCGCAACTGTTTTCAAACCGCTTTCTTAGGTCGGAAAGTGGTCGATCATACCAGAAATTATGTTTTAACCAGTGTTGCCGTTTTGGTAGAATTCTACCAATTTTGGTAAGAATTTATAAATAATTTTAGTTTTGGTAGATTGGTAGTTTTGCGTGAGACTTGGTAGATTTGCATCATTTCCTCTTCATCGAATTGAAATAATTTGGAAACTTCGAAGATAAACACAACGGAAAAGGTGGCAAATCTCTTGACTTTTGGGTGGAAAAGCGACATTTATTTTATATATCGCACACTAATCACTAAATCGGCACAACTCACAATTTTGAATTTCTCGGGCAAACAGCCTATAACTCTCGACGCCTGTAAAATCAATTTCTTTTCTTTATTTTGTATTATTCTTAATTAACTGCAGAATCAATAAATATCAATATGAATTTTTCAAGTGCATCTTCTCCTGCAGTAAAATGTTGGCGAACATGAAATAATTGATTGAAAAAATTTTGAATTGTGCGGGTTTAGTGACTAGTGTGCGATATGTGTTTCGGTCGCTCAGAAGTTAATGCGTACCATGAATGAATGAGATGACAATTTCATACTTTGCTTCAAATTAAGTAAGTTTTCCCAGCTAGCTTTTATCAAAACAAAACAGAGAAATAAATTAGCATTTCCAGCCCTAAACAATGTTATGCTGGCAGCAGAATTGCTGCATTCAAAGTCAAGTGATAGAAGCGTTTGGTCTCTAAATATGTATCTTAGTTTTTAAGTTCTTTTAGTTTTAAGAATTTTGTTATGTTTGTGGAATGAATTCTATGTTTTTGATATTTTTTGTTTAATAAAAACGGAAAAAAGAACCATTTACTTCAAACAACTGTTTTGGTAGAATTTTGGTAGATTTTGTTGACAAGATTTGGTAAAAAATTTCTTGGGGCTGCGGCAACGCTGGTTTTAACTCTAATCAAATAATATATAGATGTCTGATGCCAAACAAAAAATTGGCCGCTAGCGATACTGAGCTCTAGCTCCCAGCGAGAGAAATCTAACAATCGGAAAAATTCGGCTTTTTATACCCAGCGTAAGCGGGGTATATTGGTTTTGTGCGAATCTTGTTACAGGGAGAACTAAGCTCCGGAGATATAGAAAAATGAATATAGAAATGATCAGGATCACAAACTGAATCGATTTAGATATGTCCGCCTGTATGTCTGTCCGTCTGTCCGTCTGTCTGTCTGTCCGTCTGTGGTGTAAACTACGAAAAGGGGACATGTCTTGGAAAAAAATGGACGCCGCCCTCCTCGAGCCACGCCCAAAAATAAGGGTTTATCGTAACATGTGAAGTAAAAGGCGTAGAAGCTTCAAATTTGCAACATAGGTTGACCAAGGCGAATGAAACGTGAAGGAACAAAAATTTATGTAGATTTTTCGTGACATAGAGCTCCAATAATGTCGGGACGCTGGGTATTTTAAAGTCGGGCTTGACCGACTTTAGCTTTCTTACTTGTTTACTTTTGCATTGGTGAAGCAACAGAAATGATTCAGTATGAAACATGTAGGAGTGTAGGTCTAACTGTCGACGTCGAAAAGGCTCTGCCGCGAAGGGGAAATACAACATTAGGCAGGTATAGGAAATTCACCAAAAAGCTACCAACAACAATACGGATAGACACAAAGTGGCACTATGATGCCACTTGCAAGAAAATTATCAAAGAAACACGGCGCACAGTGTGCCGAGTGCGGCCAAAAATAGTAAAAATAAAAGTGCAGATTTTGAATAGTTTTTTTTTATGGCTTCTTAGAGAATACATTGAATTAAAAATTTCCAAATTTTCTTGCCGATATCTTTAGTTTTGCGATCACAACACGCCTTTGAAGTTGTCTTATGCAAAATGTGAACTTTTGTTGTTTTGCACAATTATTGCATATGCGCGGGTTCAAATCGAATAAAGAGTAAGTAATACAACTATAAATACCCAAGTACATATAATATATCAAATTGAAGTGTAGCTTATTTACAATCATAAAAAAGTATTCGTGTATATAAATTAATTATTATATACAAAATATTATTACTGTTTAAAAAAATATGTGAAATACTGAAAAATTGAACATTTCACAGAATTTCAAAATTGAAAAAAAAAATTATGCGAAATATGACCTCTCTAATTATACCTTTTCCGAAGGAAAGGGTATATTAAGTTTGGCACGGTGTATGTAACATACCAAAGGAGTCGCGGTAGATATAGACATATATATATATTCTTGATCAGGGTGACAAGAGGAATCGATCTAGCCATGTCTGTCTGTCTGTCTGTCTGTCTGTCTGTCTGTCTGT
The DNA here is from genome assembly GCA_020466095.1 of Chlorops oryzae. Taxonomy (NCBI): domain Eukaryota; kingdom Metazoa; phylum Arthropoda; class Insecta; order Diptera; family Chloropidae; genus Chlorops; species Chlorops oryzae. The sequence continues at coordinate 92,951,326 of CM035806.1, forward strand.
CTGTCGGTCACACTTTAGTTTTTCGTAATTTACTCCTAAGCCATGAAAGATATCATATTGAAATTTGGCATGGACTTCAACCAGGTAAATGTCCGAAAAACTGCATACAAATTTTTTTCGTAGTCCCTTCTTGGGTCGTGGGAAGTGGTTCAGAAGTTTCAAAAATCACGATTTTTAACGTTTTTCCTGGATAACTTTTTTACTATACATCCCAGCTTATTGAAATTTGGTGTGTGTATAGCTACTATGTAGACTTAAGCTTTCGCTGAAAAAAAATTGCGACATCGCTATAAACTATGGTCATCATTCTACACAATAGAAAAAAACACTCTTTCTCTTATATCTCATATCTGAATACAAAAATTATTTTTTTGCTTCTTCTGATTGTGTATTTTGCCGCCAAATAAAGTCGTCACTTATGGATAAATTTTGACAATGACCACATTTCGCAAAATTCGCAAAAATTGATTTTCACTATTTTGAATTGAGTATTTCGCAGCTAAACAAAATGTCCTCTAAGGGTTAAAATTTGATCAAGACCACCATCCGTGAAATTCGCGAAAACCTGATTTTCACTATTTTGAATTGAGTATTTCACAGCTAAACAAAATGTCCTCTAAGGGTTAAAATTTGATCAAGACCACCATCCGCGAAATTCGCAAAAATTTGATTTTCACTATATTGAATTGAGTATTTCGCAGTTAAACAAAATGTCCTCTAAGGGTTAAAATTTGATCAAGACCACCATCCGCGAAATTCGCAAAAATTTGATTTTCACTATATTGAAGTGAGTATTTCGCAGCTAAACTAAATTTCTTCTAAGGGTTAAAATGTGATCAAGACCACCATCCGCGAAATTCGCGAAAATTTGATTTTCACTATTTTGAATTGAGTATTTCGCAGCTAAACATATTGTCCTCTAACGGTTAAAATTTGACCATGACCACCATTCGCGAAATTTTTTTGCTTAATAATAATCTCGAGTTTTAGAACCTAAATCGAAGTACAGATAAGGTATAAATAGATATCCAAGCTAGAACAACGAAAACGGCAGGAATTTTCGTTAAGGTAATGTTTTAACATATTTTAGGCTGAGGAAAAGGTATGTGTGCAATCGGCTTTGCCGATGTAAACTTCTTTACTTGTTTTTTTATATGTTATTAAGTAATAGGCGCTTATTACAAAAAAAAGTTAAAATTTAACAAATTTGTTGCGATTTCGGATTTATGTTCCATGTTATGGAGCACTAAAATTAGGTTATAAAATTATTAATTGCACATACAAACAAATACCAGGAAATTTTGCCAATAAGTTTATACAAAATATATATTGTGTGAAAGAAAAAACCCTAAAATTTAATAATTTATATTGTTTTTGTTAATGTTTCTATTGAACAATGTAAAAATATGCATGTGAAATAGGTAAAAATATTGGGAAAAATGCAAAAACTGTGCAAATTTCAAAAGATTTTAAAAAAATTTAAAAAAAAATGACCCCCTCAAATTTTTGATATTTTATTGCCTATGATATCTTCTAAAAATAAAAAAAAAATTATATTAAAATTCGTTGCGATTTCGGAGTTATACAAGTTTTCGTAAAGGTCCAAAATACAGGCGGAAATGCACTAATTACCAACAATTGAACACAGTTCGAAAGCGTATATTCAAACACAACGGCTAAAATGTTGAAGTTTAACTTATTTAACATTATGAGTTATAATTTAAGGTGGTTGTCAACACTAAATATAATTAAGTATTTAGCAATATATAAACTATAGCAGAATATGGTATAAAAACAAAACGCGAAAAGTGTCAAAATAAATGTTGTGCAGTGTTGTCATGTGGTGCAGCTATAAATATTGAAACATTTAGTATTTTGCTAAACAATACATATAGTTTGTATATCACACTGTATGACTGGTACTATATGCCAGTTACAGTGCATAAAGTTCTGTGTCATGGCATTGACATTATAAAACATTTTCCCCTCCCAATCGGTATGCTGTCGGAAGATGCACTAGAGGCTCGGCATAAGGAATTCAGATATGCTAGATTGCAAAAAGCCCGTAAATGTTCCAGAGAGGCAGCTAACAGAGACGTTTTAAAAAATTTACTGTTGTCTTCGGAGCCACTTATTTCAAAATATAGAAAATTGAAGCAAAAAGGAAAGATCTCCAATGAAGAAATTAAAGCATATATTTTGGTAGAACAAAAAGATGAAACGGATTCGGATTCTTCTTTAGAAATATATTTGGAAGACTTTTTATCGGAAGATTCTAACTGCAGCTCTTCAGATGATTAAATCTTAGAATAAATTTAAATAAAAATGTATATGTATACATAGCTGCACTTAAAAAAGCATAAGTAAAAATTTAATATCTCTTAAAAAAAAACCAATAGAATAAACTCAACTTAATTACCTTTCAAATAATACTTTGTTCTTTAATTTAGATGATATATGCATTATAACTACAAGTTTTATATGGCTTAATAAGCTATATATCTATTTACTACACGTTATATGAACGTTAAAATTGCAAAGAAATTTAATTGTGAGTTATTCCTTTGAAATTTATTAAATAAAAAAGCTCTACAATTTAAGAATAACGTAACCGTCAGTATCAAATATATGGGATTTATACATTGAAATTCACTGTTTTTTCGACCTCGCTTTTTTTTCTTTGGCAAGGCTGGGCTGGTCTTTTTAAATTTTTCTATTGAAAACATGTTTGAATTTTACAATTAAATTGAAATTCATCAATTTTTATAAAAATTTTATACGATTTGCAGGGGGTTCATTACCCCTGTATCACCCAACTTTGAGTAGGCGTAGCACAAAAAGTGGGCGTGGCAGCCCACCCAAGTTAAATTTTTCCAATTTTAGAGCATGAATTTAAGCTCTGCTCCAAATTTCAAGTCTGTAGGACTAAAATTGCGGAATTTGGGTCCCCCCTTTACATGGGGGGTGGGGGTTGGGGTGGTCGGATTTTTACAATTTTTTCAAAATTTCTTAATTTTATAAAAATAAACCTCCATGCCAAATTTCATTGCTCTACGACAACTCCTTCTATTTTTGGCCAAGCAATGTATGGAGTCGGCACACTGTGCGGCGTCTGCTCGGTTTCTTATATGTTATAGCTTGAAAAGTTCATAATTTAATCTTTAATAGATGTATTACGATATGTTTTTACTTAATATGCACGAATTTTTTTTATTTTGTAACAAATTGACATACATTTGTGACTACGGCTACGAATTTGATTGTACATTAATTTGCATTAATATTGTAATCTGTTTAGGGTATTACAGTTATAGGTAGTGTCGCAAATATGACCAGCCATAAGCTTTTTTCTTAATAAAACTACCAATTTAATTCGGATTCGATAAGAATTTTTTCAATTCAATTCGATTTACTTAGATAATTATTAATGACAAAAGAAGTTTTGTATGTAAAAATTGCTTTTGACATTCTCGAGTTCCTTTAAGTAACATTCTTATTACTATGGAAATGAAAACTTAGTACAGCAAGATAGATAAAAAAAAATGCTAATGAAGATCATAGATGGTAGTGGTAAATTGTACATTTAAATTACAAAATTTTGTGCCAAATTCGTTAATCAATTGCAATAAAATTAAACTTAGCTTTCCTGTTGGGACATAATTTCATTTGTAGCGTTTTGAGGCATTTAAAGCTTAGTTTAAATCCAGTTCCTAATTTTGTTGTATATCAGTGAACCACACAAAATGTTACCCCAGCTTTGACTGAAGTTCCTGAATGTTTCTTATGTACCCAAGAATCGAAACCACATATAACGTTTTTCTAGGTTATGTCAAGATAGTATTTTATCTCAGCCCTCAGGCATGTGCTAGATTCCGAAAGCTGTCGGCATTGGTATATATCTACAAAAACAATTGGTTATAGCGATACCGCTTATAACGATTATCGGTTATAGCGATGAAAATTTTAGGTAAAGTTTCGTTCGCTATTCTAATTTTTCTTAATTTTTGTTACCGAATTTAGCGATTATCGGTTATAACGACGGATTTTTTCTGGTCCCTTCGACAATAGTTATAACCGATATAACCGTTTTCATTTTGGCTCTTTTCACCACGGTCTGGGTACCCAACAAAATGAGAATTTTTCACTTTGGCACTGACCAAAAGTATTTCTCTCTCGCTCTTTTTTTGCCTGCCGAGTTCCGTCTCTTTCTAACTGCCGCGAAACGTCTCGCGCAATATCTATGAGAGTGAAATATATGGTTATATGTGGCTGACGGAATCGGAATTAATATCGACTGAAATTTCATATGGAGTATGCATATTTTGTTGGTTTTGGTTTTGAGTCGGAACTGTTATCGGTTCTTAATTGTACTGAGCCCTATTTCATACGCTTATCTATGAGAAATATAAAATTTCAGTTGACCAAAATTTAGACTCCGTCAGATTTCGGATTCAAGAACATACAGTGGCGGACTTTACATATTGGAGGACCCAGGCGCATTCTGAGGCTGGATACACCTTTCCTTTTTAAAATTAAGGCACAACGCAAAAAAAATTTTAAGTGCGTTTGATTCTTATTTTTATCATTTTTTATTTTCAAAATTTCCGAAAATGAATACATATATGGAATACATGTTTTTTTGAAAAAAGTAGGCTCTTTTGTTTGATTTAAAAAACTAAAAATCGAGAGGTTTGAAAACCTGAAAGCTGAAAACTTTATTCTGGAAATGCCGAAACTCAAAAAAGAAACAAATGCCGATTTCATGTATCGGGTTCATAAATTATTTCCGGGTGTTTTCCAATCCGTGGGTTCTTTTCTGAAGTGCTTTGTCTGCAATACATTTATATCCAGCAAAAAATATTTAGTGTTAGGCAGCACTTGGTATCAAAACAACATTTGGCATCGATGAAACAATAATAGGAATTTCTTCGTTTTCCACCACAAAATGCACCTAATAATTGGGATCATTACATACATACATTTTGTATGTACACAATTCTTTGTATGGGCACAGTAAACAACTTTTCCAATTTTGTTTTGTGCCCTTTTCAAATAGTGTTTTGCGTTTGCTCTTTTTTTGTGGCCTCTGGATATTTTTCTTTGAATTTAAATATAAGCTTTTCGTAGCAAGCGTTTTTTTTACATTCCGATCACTATATTTTTTTGGTTGGACTTTCCGCAAATCCGGGAAACCACGCCAAACTTCTATTTGGTTCACAATAAAAAGTGTCTTTCCATTTAAAAAAAAAAATTCAAAATACTTTGATTTTCCGTCAGACATCCTGGCTTTACTCTTTTTCACAAACACACGCTCAAAGTCTCTATACCCCGTATTTTATTCTGGATACATAATAAAGAAACAGAAGAAAAGTGTCGCTCGCTAGTAGCACAAGTATTCTAAGAGGCCGTTTCCACTATAGCCGCATCTTGCTTTCGCATTTTCAAGATGCGATTTTTTGAGATTGGTGTTTCCACTTGGCATTTCGCATCTTGCATCTTTCAAATCAGCTGATTTTTGTTTACAATTGATATTTTTACTAGTGATGCCACGAATATTCGGCCACTATTCGGACGAATATTTTAACTATTATATAGAAATAAGTTATTTAAAAAATCAGTAGTAACTACAAATTCAATTTTTCTCATAACTATGTATATATCTCATAATATCTCATAATAAAGTTAAATTTTTTCTTGGTTTCCCGCCATTTGTGCTGCTGACAATTCCTGAAATGCTGGTCATTAACATATCGTCGTCCCGGAGTTATTTCCTCGTATATCACAATCAACCTTTTGTTGGGAAATTGAAGTTTAAAGTTTAACATGGCATATAAAAAAAATGGCTCGTTGGAAATCGTTGATTCTGTTTTCCTTATATAAAATGCTTTACTTTTTATTATTTCTGATCATTAATTTAAAGTTACTTCGAAAATTCTTTAAGTTATAGGGTTTTTTTCATTCCAAGAATTTTTTACAATTCATCGTATACGCCACTTTTTTGGCAACCTGTGCTGGAAAGTGGATATACGAGCAAATGAATTAATAAAAATTTGATAATGTTTTTTTGTTTTATTTGTTTTGACACGAAAATCGACTTAACAAAAATTTTTTTAATGAGTTTATATAGGAAATTTGTTATTTAAGTATCCGTTTTTCATTTAAAAATAGAAAAAGGAGTCCAAATCATAATCTTATTGTTGAAAAATGACTTAACTCCGCATTTCCTGAGAATAACGACTTGCCACTGCATCAAATAGCGAAATGTTTTTTTATACATTAAAGGTAGCATTCAAAAGTCATACCTGATACCTTAAAATGTGCCTATTTAAATGATACACATTTCTCTTCTTATTCTTTTTCCGTGACCTAAACATTTATAAAAAAAAATTTCTAAAAAAAAAATTCGAATTCTTATTTTTGTTGGGGAAATTAAATTATTATACGTTATGTAATCAACTAAGCTACAAAATAAAGAATTGATATGGGTATTGTTGTTGGTACAACGAAACTGTACCTTCCACGTTTGTTTTAAGGAGCTGAACTACCTGCATTAGCTTTGTTGTGCTGTTTTGCACTCATTTCCATTTGACTTTGAACAAGTCAGGAATCTATAATCGGTCTAGCCCGACAATAACACAAACCAAGAAAAATAATTCAAAAGCATCTTATAGTATTCAATTTTTTTTTTTTTGCTTCTTTTGTTTTTTTTTCACACGAATAAATCTTTTTTTTTTAAATTAACATAAAAATATGTTTCTTAAAAAAAAATTTTTTTTGTTACAACTTTTTACTACGCAAATTTCATATATAAATCATAGTATATCCACAAAATATGGATATACGATGTTATAACGCGTAGAAACTATCATTTTAAAGGATATACAATTATTTAGCTCACAAATATCTCGTAAACTATATGGTATAGCAACTTGGAGCCTCGACAGATGGATAGATCTTGAAAAAGTACGCGGGAAAACGTGCTTATCTCAAATTTTTTGATTTTGTGATATACGAGGAGATAACTCCGGGACGACGATATGTTTCACTAGACATGTGAAGTTAAAATCGATAGATAATCGGAAAAAATCGCATTTTCTTCGCATCTTGTAAAGATGCGCAGAAGATGCGGTTCAGGATACAACAACAATTGCATGTAAATTCACACCGCATCTTTCCGCATCTTGCCAAAATGCTGAAAGATGCTAGATGCGGTTATAGTGGAAATAGCCTCTTATTTCTTCGGAATCAGCGACCAAATGAGATTTATTTTGAAGACTGTTTCGACGGCCCACGAGTGCCTCCATCGGACAAACGTAAATAGGGCATTTATTGAAACGCCAATAAGTTTTCTAACATATTTTTGAATACCTAGATACACCAAAACATAGATTTTCTCAATATGAAGTTTTTAATTTGTGAGTTTGTAACACACTAAACCGAACCATTGTAACACCCGAAACAAAGTAAAATTCAAATAAAAACTAGTAAAACAATACTTTTAAAAGTGAACGTAAGGCATACAGTTAATAAATACTATAGGTGGTTTTACTCCCGCAAGGGTTATCATTATGATTTACGGGCTTGGCAACCCCGCGGACCCTAGCCAACTGAGAGCCAAAACAGACCGACTGAGTATGGAGTCACGATTTTGTAGCGTCGTCATAGTACGGTGTGAAAAGTTTGAGCATACGACCTACACTTAGCATGGCGTGTTGCAGCTATACTAGTTATAGCTGTATTCACGCTATTAACTAGACATACCATGTTACCACGGGATCCGGTGCCCCGGGATGCGTTTTAGCCTCCCGCCGGATATTGGTTTGGCCCTTCGGGGCGCTTCGTGGTGGCTGTGGTAATTTATGAGGTGTGGATAGCACCGTATCCCCACCCAGGATAGCCAATTCGGTCCATACTCACTGATGAGGCAAGATGGGTACCTGGGGGAAGAATGCACACTTCCTCTGGGGCAAAAACCAAAAACGTCTGGTGAAGCACCATGCGTATAGACCGGCTATGTGCCAAATGGTCGAATTTGAGGATCCAATACAAATCGTACCATGCCAAAGCTATAAAAATGAAATCTGGTCAGGCCGTGGACGAAAATGCTGTAAGCTGGAGGTTTTACAGTCACATGAAATTTCTTTCAATAGCTGAAAATAAGCAATCCACTACATCAACTTCAAATCTGGATAGTATGATACTCTATTCTATTTATTTTTAAAAACAGTAAAGCAATTTGTAATTCACAATGCATTTTCTTTTACATCTTTTAACATATGCTTATATTGCCGCGGAATTTCTCCTTCTTGCACAAAATACTGCGCCAATTCGTCTCGAATTTCTTTTGCATTATTGCTAATGTTTCGAGTTTTTTCATTTTCCAATGGAATAAAATTCGATTCAGAATTTTTCTTCACGCCAATGACCTGGTATAATTGAACCTTCTTCAAAAGAGGATTTAAATGTTCCAGGTGGAGCATATAATGCGCTTTTTCTTATAATAAGAAAGTTATGAAGAGCACAACAGGCCAGGGTTAGTTTGCGAGTCTTATCTGCATCCAAATTTATTGGCTTCCGGAGTACGCGAAAACAAGCAGATAGTATCCCAAGTGCATTCTCAATTATACGTCTAGCACGAGATGTCCTATAATTGAATATTCTTTGAAGACCTGTAAGTTCTTTTCCATTATACGGATTCATAACATTTGGTTTTAAGGCGAACGCATCGCCAGCCACCAGTATAAATGGAACAGGCACTTCTCTGCCCTTTAAAGGCTTAAGAGTTGGTAAATTCAAACCACCCGTAGACAGAGTATTCGCGAAACTGCATTTATTGAAAACTCCGCCATCTGACAATCGTCCATTGCAGCAAAAATCAATGTGCAAAAATTTGTACTGCGCGTCAGAAATTCCCATCAAAATAATGCTATGTGTGTGTTTATAATTATAAAAAACACTTCCCGAATTTGGTGGGGCGTTCATAACAACGTGTTTGCCGTCGACAGCACCAATGCAGTTAGGAAAATTCCACAATTCGTCAAATTTTTGTGCTATTTCGCACCACTCTAACTCAGTTGAGGGAAACTAGAAATGAAAAATAAGATATAGGAGAGATCGTAATGAATACATAATAATT
>CM035806.1:92960561-92990798 GCA_020466095.1 Chlorops oryzae
TGCATGTAATGAAAACAGCGGCCATCTCCCAACAAACTTCATTAACAGTTAGGGTTAGTAATGCGAGTAGCCGCAGTTTGAATTTTCACCACTTCGGAAGTAGTGCAGAAGTAGTCAACTTTCCGGCTGGAACTATGACGTTAGTAAACCCTAACTCGCTCGAAGCTGATATGAACGCTTTGAGTTAAAGTATCGGGTTAAGAACTTAACCCCTATAGTGAGAACATAGCATAAGTCCGAAGTCAGACATACCGAAAACATGTTCCGGGAACATTTAGTTCGTAGGCAAGAGACGCAAGAGGCAAAGAAACTTTTCCTTGCCTCCTGCGTCTCTTGCCTACGAACTAAATGTTCCGGAACATGTTTTCGGTATGTCTGACTTCGGACTAAGGAAACAAAATCAGTCTTTATTCATTTGACAAGCACAAAAAAAAACCGCTCAAATTTTCTCTAAATTCTTTCGCTTTAGTCGCCCACAAAGTGAGAATTTACGGCAATAATTCACTAGTGTAAAAGGTCTCAATGAAGCAATTGAAAATCGATCGTGACTTTTTTACTTCCATTAAAATGCAAAAATATTCGGCTAAAATATTCGGTTTTTTCCAGCCGAAGCCGAAGATTAAGAATTGGCCGATTATGCCGATTACCGAAGCCGAAGCCGAACCTTCGGTCGGACACTACTTTACATATATCGGGCATGTGATTGGATTCCCTTTCCCCATATTTTGGGGAAAGGGAATTTCGTTCCTCCAATATTTTGAAGAATGTATGGCTATTTTGAAAGAAATGACATTGTCAAAAACAAAAGAGCGGCTATACGATAAAATTTTTGAACTAAAAAATTTCGAAAATATTTAAATTCCCGAGTATTTATTTCAATTTCCCGGGGAAATGAATTCCCGGGAATCCAATCACACACCTGATAGTATTCATTTTCGGAAATTTTGAAAAAAAAAATGATAAAAATAAGAAACAAACGCACTTAAAATTTTTTTTTGCGTTGTGTCTAAATTTTAAAAAGGGAAGGTGTATCCAGCCTTAGAATGCGCCAGGGTCCTCCAATATGTAAATCCGCCACTGTATGTGCTTGAATCCGAAATCTGACGGAGTCTAAATTTTAGTCAACTGAAATTTTATATTTCTCTTAGATAAGCGTATGAAATAGAGCTCAGTACAATTAAGAACCGATAACAGTTCCGACTCAAAACCAAAACCAACGAAATATGCATATTCCATATGAAATTTCGGTCGATATTAATTCCGATTCCATCAGCCACATATAACCATATATTTCACTCTCATAGATATTGCGCGGGACGTTTCGCGCCAGTTAGAAAGAGACGGAACTCGGCAGGCAAAAAAAGAGCGAGAGAGAAATACTTTTGGTGAGTACCTAAGTGAAAAATGCTAATTTTGATGGGTACGCAGACCGTGGTGAAAAGAGCCAAAATGAAAACGGCTCCTTGAGTGACATATTTATAGCTAAAATCGGTTATAACTATTGTCGAAGGGACCAGAAAAAATCCGTCGTTATAACCGATAATCGCTATATTCGGTAACAAAAATTAAGAAAAATTAGAATAGCGAACGAAACTTTACCTAAAATGCTCATCGCTATAACCGATAATCGTTATAAGCGGTATCGCTATAACCAATTTTTACTGTAGTTATATACCTATGCCGACAGCTTTCGGAATCTAGCACATGCCTGAGGGCTGAGATAAAATACTATCTTGACATAACCTAGAAAAACGTTATATTATATGTGGTTTCGATTCTTGGGTACATAAGAAACATTCAGGAACTTCAGTCAAAGCTGGGGTAACATTTTGTGTGGTTCACTGATATACAACAAAATTAGGAACTGGATTTAAACTAAGCTTTAAATGCCTCAAAACGCTACAAATGAAATTATGTCCCAACAGGAAAGCTAAGTTTAATTTTATTGCAATACATTAACGAATTTGGCACAAAATTTTGTAATTTAATTGTACAATTTACCATTACTATCTATTTTCTTCATTAGCATTTTTTAGGATGTTACTTAAAGGAATTCGAGAATGTCAAAAGCAATTTTTACATACAAAACTTCTTTTGTCATTAATAAGTATCTAAGGGGCTATTTCCACTACAGCGCATTTAGCATTTGCATCTTTAAGATGCTAGACCCGTTTCCACTGCGTTTCGCATTTAGCATTTTGTGAAAATTTGAATTTTTGTTCGGAAAAATATTTGAATTCTTTGAAGTAGGCTTTGAAATGTTAAAAATTTGAGGAAAATATCAATGAAAACTAGACGGTTTTTAGCATTTTTATCGCATTTTCTCAAGATGCTGGAAAATGCTGTTTTAAGAACAACAACAATTTAAAGCCGCATTTTTGAGCATTTTTTTAAAATGCTGAAAAATGCTAAATGCGTCTGTAGTGGAAACAGCCCCTAAGTAAATCGAATTGAATTGAAAAAATTCTTATCGAATCCGAATTAAATTGGTCGTGTTATTAAGAAAAAAGCTTATGGTTGGTCATATTTGCGACACTACCTATAACTGTAATACCCTTAACAGATTACAATATTAATGCAAATTAATGTACAATCAAATTCGTAGCCGTAGTCACAAATGTATGTCAATTTGTTAGAAAATGAATAAATTCGTGCAAATTAAGTAAAAACATATCGTAATACATCTATTAAAGATTAAATTATGAACTTTTCAAGCTATACAGTATGCAAAACTCGTATTCATACACCTCAAAATTTCAGTGAAAAACTGATTTTTACTGCCATAAAAATAGAATTTTGGATGAAAACTCATAAAAAGCATTACTTTAATGCAAATCAAGCAGAAAAACAAACAAAAGATATTATAGTTTTCAAAATATAAGCAAATTTGTTATTTTGGCACTCAAAATTCGTATTCATACATCTGTTTGTTTCTATTTTTAACAGCTTTTTATTAAGAATTAATATTTTGTGGGATATCCTCGTTGTTTTATAACAGCGTTCAAACGTTTTTTCATTGATTTCACCAATTTTTTTGTCAAAGTTGGGGATATTTTTTGCCATTCCCATTGTAAAATGCGTTTCAGATCAGTAGCATCTCTAATTGTATGCTTTCGAACTCTTTTTTTCAAAATCGACCATAGATTCTCAATAGGATTGATATCGGGACTCTGCGGTGGTGTTTTCAAATAATATGGGCAGTTATAAAGGATCCATAAACGTGTATCGAAAGCTGTGTGCTTGGGGTCGTTATCCTGTTGAAACATATATCGCCCTGTCAGCCCAAAATTTTGTACACTGGGACCCAAATTGGTTTTTAAAACATCAATGTACTTTCTTGTGTTCATTATGCCAGGGATATGAGCCAGCTTTCCCACGCCTGCAGCAGCGAAACAGCCCCAAATCATGACGGAGCCCCCGCCGTGTTTAACTGTTGGCAAAAGGTTCTTGAAATAAAGCCTCTTATTTTTTTCTCGCCATATTTTAGTGATTCCATCGGAAACTTTTATGTTGAATTTACATTCATCGGAAAATATAACACGCTTCCAGAACCGCAAACCCATTTTAATATACTTTTTGGCAAATTGTACTCTTTTGATGCGGTTAATTCGACTTATAAAAGGCTTTCGTGCAGTAATTCTGCTTTGAAACTTGAGTTTTCTGAGATAATTTCTTACAGTTTGGGCTGTTACTGATATTCCGTATTGTGTAAGTAGGCTTTCCACTAAATAAGTTGTTGGATCTTTCCGAATTTGCCTTATTAAGAAGGACTGATGTCTACGAGTAAGTTTTTGTCTGGGTCCATTACGTTTTTTCTTCTGCACGTATACTTGACTTTGAAACATTTTGACAATGTACTGAACCGTAGAATGGGTTCTATTTATTATTTTTGCTATTTCACGCAGTGACTTGCCTTCTTTGTGCAGTTTAAGTACGAGTTCGCGAATTTTATTTCCAACTTCTGTTCCTTTACGTCCCATTGCTTCAAAAAACGAATTGAGTCGAAAATGTCAAGTTATAACTATAGATTAAAATCTGGACCATTGCTAAACAGCTGCTTTTGACACATTAAATAATTAGATGTTATCCCAGGACCACATTTGGTTGGTGTATGAATACGAATTTTGCGTGCCAAAATAACAAATTTGCTTATATTTTGAAAACTATAATATCTTTTGTTTGTCTTTCTGCTTGATTTGCATTAAAGTAATGCTTTTTATGAGTTTTCATCCAAAATTCTATTTTTATGGCAGTAAAAATCAGTTTTTCACTGAAATTTTGAGGTGTATGAATACGAGTTTTGCATACTGTATAAGAAACCGAGCCGACGCTGTGGTTCTTTGATAATTTTCTTGCAAATGGCATCATAGTGCCACTTTGTGTCTAACCGTATTGTTGTTGGTAGCTTTCTGGTGAATTTCTCGAATTTGTTGAATTTCCTATACCTGCCTAATGGTGTATTTCCCCATCGCGGCAGAGCCTTTTCGACGTCGACAGTTAGACCTACACTCCTACATGTTTCATACTGAATCATTTCTGTTGCTTCACCAATGCAAAAGTAAACAAGTAAGAAAGCTAAAGTCGGTCAAGCCCGATTTTGAAATACCCAGCGTCCCGACATTATTGGCGCACTATGTTACGAAAAATCTCCATTTGTGGGCGTGCCAGTGGGCGGTCTACATAAACTCTTTTCCCACACCTTTCATTTGCCTTGGTCAACCTATGTTGCAAATTTGAAGCTTCTACGACTTTAACTTCACAAGTAACGATAAATCCTTATTTGTGGGCGTGGCTCGAGCAGGACGGCGTCCATTTTCTTCCAGGACATGTCCCTTTTCGTAGTTTACACCACAGACAGACGGACAGACGGACATATCTAAATCGATTCAGTTTGTGATCCTGATCATTTCTATATATATTTGTATATATCTCCGGAGCTTAGTTCTCCCTGTTACAAGATTTGCACAAAACTAATATACCCCGCTTACGCTGGGTATAAAAAGCCGAATTTTTCCGATTGTTAGATTTCTTTCGCTGGGATCTAGAGCTCAGTATCGCTAGCGGCCAATATTTTGGTTTGGCGTGAGACATCTATATATTATTTGATTAGAGTTAAAACATAATTTATGGTATGATCGACCACTTTCCGACCTAAGAAAGCGGTTTGAAAACAGTTGCGAGTTATGTTCAAGTTGGATGGGAGCTATTGGCTTAGATTCGATAGGCTACATTTGGTTGTATGAAATGGAATATCTATATATTAAGTATTTGGTTAGTGGTTTAACTCAACAAACTGATGATGCAGTTCGGTTCTTCATGGCTGAAAGTGTGATTAATGAAAATATATCTCTATAATTTCTTTTGACTTTTATTACAAAATTTGTTTCACCAGCTGTAATGTTATTAATTTTATGAAATCTTAAAGGTTTTTTCTTTTTATTTTTAGGTTCAAATAATAATGTACGCAGTTTTAGCCAAGCGGAAGCCCAAAATTCACTTTCCGCATCTAATTCTGATTCTAGACAGTCTCCGTTTTCGGATGTTACCGCGTATGCTGAGCCTACAATTCCAAGTCCACTAAGCTCAACTGCGTCTCTCGTAGCCAAATCCGCAGATCCACAGTCCAACTCAAAAATAGCTCCGTATGTAAATTCTCCTTTTCCGAACGATGTTTTTTATGAGAAGACTGTAGAAAGCAATGATAACCAACGGCGTTATAATGACGGAAACAACAAAAGTAATATCTCAATGGATCCCTATTTTTTAAGACAATATTATGGAACATATATGGCGGCAGCAGCACGCAGACTGCATATCAGTTCGGCCTTTAATCAGTAGCCAATCGTGGGCGGAAGCAATCGAAGACAGTCGAACTAATCTAGTTTCTTAAATTAACCAAAATTATTTTCAATAAATTTTATTGGGTTAACCAAAAATAAAAATAACTTTGTGGAAATTAATTCTGTGGTATTTTTTTTTTCGGTGCTAAGGAAAAGCTTTTGAATCGAAGCATACTCTAAGCCATAACTTTAGAATTAAAGTTAATGAATATGTACAAATTTTATTTTAAAACAAGTAAGAAAGCTAAAGTCGGTCAAGCCCCACTTTGAAATACCCAGCGTCCCGGCATTATGAGCGTACTATGTTTTGCTTCTCTATTTGTGGGCGTGGCAGTGGGCGGGCCACAAAAAAATTTTTCCAACACCTATCATTCGCCTTCGGCAACCTATGTTGCGAATTTGAAGCTTCTACGCCTTTTACTTCACAAGTTACGATAAGCCCTTAATTTTGGGCTTATTTGTGGGCGTGGCTCGAGGAGGACGGCTTCCATTTTTTTCTAGGATATGTCCCTTTTCGTAGTTTACCAGCACACCAAATATCAATTGAATGTGTTGAGTGGTTTGCAAGTTACAAGCATTTTACTGAAAACACAATAAATTCATTTGTGGGCGTGGCAGTGGGCGGATGTCTCCCATTTTTACTTAGGATCATGCCCCGATATACATGTGTGCCAAATTTCGACTTCATTGGTTCAGACGTTTCGGATGAGATCCGACCACGGACGGACGGACAGACGGACGGACAGACGGACATGTCTTAATCGATTCAGTTTTTGATCCTGATCATTTCTATATATATTTGTTAATATCTCCGGAGCTTAATTCTCCCTGTTACAAGATTTGCACAAAACTAATATACCCCGCTTACGCTGGGTATAATTAATAGCAAATATAAATCGTGCTTGTTGAAGACGATAACTTTAAAAAATGTTTTGGCGTAGCACAAAATTGCAATTTTCAAGGCCAAAACGCACATTGGGATTGGTTGGAGGGGTTGGGGGAGAGTTTATTTACAAGCGACAAAATGAAAAAAGCTGTAACAGAACTATTAAGAGACAGGCTGTATTCCGCCTCCTCCGCCATCAGAAGAGGGCGGTGTCCAATTTGTTGCAAGGAATTGCGGGACATAAAAACTCATATTCAAAGACAACTTTTTTTTTTAGAAGCGGCTGCATCATATGCGGCATAAGCATGGTGGGATGCAGCCTGGATATGTATCGTGAAAATATTGAAATATGCCATCCAGGCATTTTTGAAAAGTAGTAATCGTTTATTTTCGTTTTCCTTACTAGCTTATAATTATCAGTTTTAATGCTTAAATTTTTTTTTTACTGTGAACTGAAAATTTTTTTTCTTTGTTTATTATGTTACAATTGACTCCATGAAAAATGGCCCCAGTGCAAAATGGCCCCAAACTGAAAATGAAAAAAGGTCCCAAAATTTTATATTGAAAACAAAAACATGAATTTTAGGGCGATTTTTCATTTTATATTGGGGTCTTTTTTCCTTTTTTGTTTGGGGTGATTTTTAAGCCATAGTTTTGTCGTAAGGATTAAAAGTAGGCCAAGAAATATAAGTTCTCAGTGAATAGGACTCGAAGCATTTTTCTCTGCAATTTAAATATCTTTTGTTTTCGGGAAACTAAACTTCATAAGATTCATAAAATGGATTATGAGTTTATTGTGGGAAAAAAAATTGGCAGTCAACTGCTTTGTTTAAAGGAACAAAAAATGGTTTTTAAGAAAAAATCAACGTACAAGAACGTTGTAAAATATGAGTTTTGGCGAAGTACGTGCAAGGCAAGAGTTAGTCTTTTGCCTAACGGTGAATGTGTCTTAGCCATAAACTATATAGAACATAATCACGACACTGAGGAAGAGGCATTAAGTGAGCTTAATGTAAAAAACTCTATTAAAACGGAATGTTTGGCTATCGCTACAACTTTAGGAGGAGAGCAAAATGCAATCAGCACCATAAGGACCGCCTATAGGAATGTATGTGGAAGGTAGTATTGACAAAATTTCAAGAGGTTATTTGTAAGTCAGTAATGTAAAATGTTTCCAGATTTCAAGAAGAAAGTAAATCGATTTTGTTGCCAAGGATTAAAAGGAACTTGAATTACTTAGTCAGCAAATCAATTGCCACTTCTCCGAAATCTGCAATAGAGGTAATTGAATCCTTTCAATTGGAGGGAGTTTGGAAAATTTTTGGCATTTCGAGACCGAAAATATTTGATGGACGCCACTTTTAAAATTGTTCCTCGCGGATGTTATAAGCAAGTTCTAATTATATATATAGAATATTCGGATGAGGTATGTGAAATAACGGGAGAGTGCCGTTATTACGCGCGCGAATTAAAAAAAAAAATGTTGCCTACTATCACCCGACAGAGGCGGCGTGGGCGACGTGAGCCACCGCCTACGGCCTCGCGGTCCGAGGGGCCTCGCGTCTCAAATACTCATAATTATTATACCCAGCGTAAGCGGGGTATATTAGTTTAGTGCAAATCTAGTAACAGGGAGAATTAAGCTCCGGAGATATAGAAAAATGTATATAGAAATGATCAGGATCAAAAACTGAATCGATTTAGACATGTCCGTCTGTCCGTCTGACCGTCTGTCCGTCTGTCCGTCCGTCTGTCCTTCTGTGGTCGGATCTCCTCCGAAACGGCTGAACCAATGAAGTCGAAATTTGGCACACATGTATATCGGGGTCCGAGTATGATCCTAAGTAAAAATGGGAGACATCCGCCCACTGCCACGCCCACAAATGAATTTATTGTGTTTTAAGTAAAATGCTTGTAACTTGCGAACCACTCAACACATTCCATTGATATTTGGTGTACTGGTAAACTACGAAAAGGGACATATCCTGGAAAAAAATGTACGCCGCCCTCCTCGAGCCACGCCCAAAAATAAGCCCAAAAATAAGGTCTTATCGTAACTTCCAAAGTAAAAGGCGTAGAAGCTTCAAATTCGCAGCATAGGTTGACCAAGGCGAATGAAAGGTATAGGAAAATAATTTATGCGGCCCGCCCACTGCCACGCCCACAAATAGAAAAGCAAAACATAGTGCGCTCATAATGTCGGGACGCTGGGTATTTCAAAGTCGGGCTCGAGCGACTTTAGCTTTCTTACTTGTTTCATTTTAGTTTGGGGTGATGTTTCATAATCCAAAATTACCTCAAATTTGCGCCCTTTTTTCTGATTTGGGGACTTTTTTCGTTTTTGATTTGGGGTCATTTTTCATAATGCAAAATGACCCCAAATTTGGGGCCATTTTTCACTTTTAAATTTTCAATGTTATTAGCTCTATTTTTTTCTAGTTTGGGGCCATTTTTCATTTTTATTAAAAACACATTCTTTTTCTTTTGGGGCCTTTTTTCATTTTATTTTGGGGCCAAATTTCACTTTTGAAATTGGGCCAATAATTCATATGCAAAATGACCCCAAATGTTGGGGCCTTTTTTCATTTTCGGTTTGGGGACATTTTGCATTGGGGCCATTTTTCAGTTTCCCTGTTACAATTAACATTTTTAATACTTACATTTTTTTATTATGAACTGAAAAATTCTTTCCTTTGTTAATTATGTTACAATTATAATTTGCTATAATTTGTATTTCTTAGTTGTTCAATTAAAATTTTTTACGTTTCTAACAAGCACATTTCAAATTGTTTTGATTGCAATCGTAGGCTGAAATGAGCATAGCTATGAATAATTGAATTAATTTATTTCAGAAAATCCGTATCCCGTAATCAAGCATATAAAATTTCGACAATATACCTCAACGACAAATTTTGTATATTATATAATGACTGGTTAGCACAACAACAATTGCCCTACAGAATTTTTTCCCTCAGAAAACGCTTTATGAAACATTTGAAACAAAATGAAAATAGTCAATTTGGTCATTGAGTTGTGGGGAAATTTTAAGAATTTAATGTACTAAAAAATATTTCCTGCGCAATGGAAAAAAAACGATGACTGCACGGAGAGAAATAAGTTCCCGAAATATAATTGGAACCAGTTACATATGTGATTGGAGCCTTGCCCCGATTGCATTATTAATTGGAGCCAATTACAATATAATTAGAAAATGAAAAATACTAATTGTGCTCAATTACTTATATAATTGCATTTAAATTTATCATATATTTAATTGCGTTCTGAATACATATCGCACCCTTGCTCCTAAACTGGCACAATTCAAAAAAATCAAATTTTCAGTAGAAGCAAAAACCAGTTTATAGAAGACCTGGTGAAGTACGGAAGGAAAAAAGTGTTACACAAGTGAGGAGGTCCATTAAAGAGAAATTTTCGTTTTTTTATTTTTTATTTCAACCTACGTCTGTGGAAATACAAGCCTATTTTGAATTGTGCCATTTTAACGTCATTTTTTTTTGTCAAAATCACTGTCTCAACTTAAATTGTGCCCCTTTAACTGCAAAAAATGTTTATTCTTAAAATTATTTAATAAATTTACCGAAGCCTTGCAATACAGTAAAAAAACAAGTAAGAAAGCTAAAGTCGGTCAAGCCCGACTTTGAAATACCCAGCGTCCCGACATTACGAGCGCACTATGTTTTGCTTCTCTATTTGTGGGCGTGGCAGTGGGAGGGCAACATAAATTATTTCCCTACACCTTTCATTCGCCTTGGTGAACCTATGTTGCGAATTTGAAGCTTCTACTTCTTTTACTTCGGAAGTTACGAAAAATCTTCATTTGTGGGCGTGGCAGTGGGCGGGCCGCATACAATTTTTTCCTACACCTTTCGTTCGCCTTGGTGAACCTATGTTGCGAATTTGAAGCTTCAACGCCTTTTACTTCGGAAGTTACGAAAAATCTTTATTTGTGGGCGTGGCAGTGGGGCGGGCCACAAAAAATTTTTTCCTACACCTTTCATTCGCCTTGGTGAACCTATGTTGCGAATTCGAAGCTTCTACGCCTTTTACTTCGGAAGTTACGAAAAAACTTCATTTGTGGGCGTGGCAGTGGGCGGGCCATAAAAAAAATTTTCCTACACCTTTCATTTGTCTTGGTGAACCTATGTTGCGAATTTGAAGCTTCTACGCCTTTTACTTCGGAAGTTATGAAAATTCTCTATTTGTGGGCGTGGCAGTGGGCGGGCTACATAAATTTTTTGTTCCTACACCTTTCATTTGCCTTAGGCAACCTATGCTGCGAATTTGAAGCTTCTACGCCTTTTACTTCACAAGTTACGATAAGCCCTTATTTTTGGGCTTATTTGTGGGCGTGGCTCGAGGAGGGCGGCGTCCATTTTTTGCCAGGATATGTCCCTTTTCGTAGTTTACCAGTACAACCAAATATCAATGGAATGTGTTGACTGGTTCGCAAGTTACAAGCATTTTACTGAAAACACATTATATTCATTTGTGGGCGTGGCAGTGGGCGGATGTCTCCAATTTTTACTTAGGATCATACTCGGATCCCGATATACCTGTGTGCCAAATTTCGACTTGATTGGTCCAGCCGTTTCGGAGGAGATCCGACCACGGACGGACGGACAGACGGACAGACGGACAGACGGACGGACGGACGGACGGACGGACGGACAGACGGACAGACGGACAGACGGACAGACGGACATGTCTAAATCGATTCAGTTTTTGATCCTGATCATTTCTATATATATTTTTCTATAGCTCCGGAGCTTAATTCTCCCTGTTACAAGATTTGCACAAAACTAATTACCCCGCTTACGCTGGGTATAACAAGCATAGACTAAATAAAATTGATGGTTCTGACCAAATCACACCATATTATGGTATAATTATTAAAGGACATTCTATACCTACTTTATATTTTTCAATTTTGTTTTCTATTTTGCGAAGAATTTGGTGATATGAAACCTTTGTGCCTCTTTAACTACAACAGTTCGAGTTCTTTTGCAAATTATGACACTTTAGCTACAATAATTCAAGTTCTTTTTTAAATTGTGCCACTTTAGCTACAATAATTCGAGTTCTTTTTTAAATGGTGCCTTTTTAACTACAATAATTCGAGTTCTTTTTTAAGTTGTGCTTTTTAACTGCGAAAATTAAAAATTTGGAAGTTTTATGCTGCTTACAGACTGTTGCATTTAACTGAATTTAGCTGTTATGAATTTAGCATTTATCGCTGCATTTAACCTGAATTTAACCCTCTTTAATGCAGAAATAAAATCATGAGTTTAGCTGTTTCATTTTGCAACACTTTCTTTTTTGGTACTCAATTCAGATTTTAATTTAAAAGCAGCATTATTATTACCTGCAAAAACTGAGAAAGAACAACATTATAAATAAACATTTTGCTTATATATAGAACTATTCATTTATTACATTTTTATAATATGAATCAAAGTAAGTCAGTTAAATGCAACAGTCTGTAAGCAGCATAAAACTTCCAAAATTTTAATTTTCGCAGTTAAAAACCACAACTTAAAAAAGAACACGAATTATTATAGTTAAAGTGGCACAATTTAAAAAAGAACTTGAAATGTTGTAGTTAAAATGGCACAACTTAAAAAAGAACTCGAATTATTGTAGTTAAAGCGGCACAATTTGAAAAAGAACTCTAATTTTTGTAGTTAAGGTGGCACAACTCAAAATTTTTTAAAAGCCAACTAGCCACTGAATTCAATAAAAGAAATGCAATGTTTTAAAAAAACCATTCAAGAAATATAAAAAAAAACAAGTATCTAGTCGAAATATAACTTAATGGTAGTTTGATTTTTGCTTTAAAACAAATAATTTTTGAAAAACTTATGTCAATCGGTATTATTTGATCTATAATGGCATAACTTATAATAGAACAGTCAAATGAAACCACTTTTTGCGACTAAATCAGCACAATTCATAATGGTACACCACAAGTGTGATCATTTAGTTGCGCGAAAGTGGCACATTTTAAATTAGTTCACTTTATGTGCAACAAAGTCTATCTACTTTGCAAAGACACCTTGGCATAATTCAAAATATTACTCTTTAAGTCAAACTGAAGAGGTAGTGCAACTTGCATCAAAACTGGCATAAAGTTATTTTTTGAGTTTAGGAAGATAGTAATGCGAATTAAATTTTTGCAGTAGTTAAAGATATGCATAATGACTTGATATATGGAAAAAAGTCGATTTTGGAAAATTTTGAATTGTGCCAGTTTAGGAGCAAGAGTGCGATATGTAATTACATCTGATTACTTTTACAATTTAAAGCATTGATGCAATTATATATATGATTGTATTTATTTTACAGTTTGTTCTTTTATTTCTCAAATGGTTTATAATTTCGATCGTATATAATGTGTTTGAATTTTCAAAATCCTTAGGCACTCCAAGGGGAAATATATTCCGCGCAATTGTGGAGAAAGCCCCTTTTTATATTGCTATATAGAACATATTTTAAACTGCAGGGGATCACAAATTCAATTAGACGCAATTATGTATATGTAATTGCATTTGTATGTACATAATTCGACACAATTACGTATATCATTGCAGCCGATTATAGATTTAATTGGACGGAAATATATATGTAATTGAAATTATTTTTTTTATCATTTGATACAATTACATATATAATTGGAGGCCATCAAAAATATAATTGGACGCAAATATGAAAATATAATTGCATCATACCCAATTACATATGTAATCCCTGCAAAATATAATTGGGTATGTGATATTTTTTCTCTGCGTGTGCGAATCAAATTCTATTTGAATTCGCAGAGGGCGAATCGCACTGAACAAATTTTATAAAAATTTGTTGAAGGTTATATTTGCGAGATCCGGCTTTTTATCATATTTTCTCTTCGATTCAAAATCGAGAAAATTAAATTTGATAACAATTCGAAATATGCACCTCGAGCTCGCATTTTTATGGTGGATTACAGGATTTGCGATTCGGTGTGCTTATTGTGTAACCACCTATTTAAATCGAACTATGTCCTACTGCTACTAATGACAAATTGGTCTTTCTCTTTTAGAGGAACCGCATGCTGCATTCAGAGCGAAGGACCTAAAAAAACTGGAAAAAAAGAAAATCAATCTAAATGCGATGGACCGGACGCGCGACTTGTTGCGGAAATCGAAATTGAATGTTATAAATTTGATCAAAGAACTAACTAACGAAATTACTTGTGAGATAAATGGAGGAGAGCCTTTGAAGCAAATGGTATTGCTGATGAAGTATGCCGCTCAGCAATACCGTTTGCTTCAAAGTGCAGTGATTGAGTGTTCCAAAATGAAAACATATCGAGAATTGAACGACAACATTTGGTGCATGTGTACACGGAGAGAAATAAGTTGCCGAAATATAATTGGAACCAATTACATATGTGATTGGAGCCTTGCCCCGATTGCATTATTAATTGGAGCCAATTACAATATAATTAGAAAATGAAAAATACCCAATTACTCAATTACTTATATAATTGCATTTAAATTTATCATATATGTAATTGCGTTCTGAATACATATGTAATTACATCTGATTACTTTTACAATTTAAAGCATTGATGCAATTATATATATGATTGTATTTATTTTACAGTTGTAACGACCTATTTCTGCCGGGGTGGGCTCAGCCTAACCCAGGGTCGTACAAGAAATTTATATTTCTAACGTAGGTTTCTAAAGGAATAATTCAAGGGTTTTAATTCAATGTAATTCAATATAATTTCTTTGTAATTCAATATAATTCAATGTAATTCAATATAATTCAATGTAATTCGATATAATTCTCTGATTTGTATGCGTCACGGGATTTCCTCAAATAGCGAAGCTTCACTGTAGTCTCATACAGTCTCTAGAGCGGGGTTCTACTGTGGTTTCCCAGTGCGGGGTTTTACTGTTGTCCCAGAGGTCGAGGTTTTGCTGTGGTTTCTCGACGTGAGGGTTGACTGTTGTTCCAGAGGTCGAGGTTTTACTGTGGTTTCTCGGTGTGGGGGTTGACTGTGATTTCGAGGTTTTACTGTTGTTCCAGAGATCGAGGTTTTACGGTGTATCCTGCGAGGATGTTCTTGAGAAAGACGCACTGAGTGGCTGACAACAGGATCCTAGTTTCCTTGTGAGGCATAGTCTCGTTACCAGAAACTAGAAACAGGCTATCATCCTTCAGATTTGTCCAATTTCTTTGAATCGTTTGTGAGGCAAGGTCTCGTTACCACGATCGAAGAATTTCTCTTGAGCTGTACTCACACTGACTGACTTTCTCTTGCGTCGTCGTCTGCTTTTATACTATTCTTCTGAGCTGACCTTTGGACTTTTGAGTCACGTTTTCAGCGTGTGTCGACCTTTGGACCCAAATCATGCGTTACTCGTGTGCTGACCTTTGGACTACGATCATGCGTCGTCTGCATGCGTTCTGCGTGCTGTTGTTCTGCGTTGTGCCATTCTGTTGTGTGAGTTGTTGTTGCGCATGCCTGTTTTCGTTCTTCTTGTAATTATTGTTGTCATTTGTGGGCGTTGTTTTCTGTTCATTGTTGTTTGTGCATTGTTTGTGACGATTTTGTGGTCGTCACACAGTTTGTTCTTATATTTCTCAAATGGTTTATAATTTCGATCGTATATAAGGTGTTTGAATTTTCAAAATCCTTAGGCACTCCAAGGGGCAGGTGGACCACGAATATGACGTGGTGAAATATATTCCGCCCATCGTGTAGAATGCCCCTTTCTATATTGTTATATAGAACATATTTTAAACTGCAGGGGATCACAAATTCAATTAGACGCAATTATGTATATGTAATTGCATTTGTATGTACATAATTCGACACAATTACGTATATCATTGCAGCCGATTATAGATTTAATTGGACGGAAATATATATGTAATTGAAATTATTTTTTTTATCATTTGATACAATTACATATATAATTGGAGGCCATCAAAAATATAATTGGACGCAAATATGAAAATATAATTGCATCATACCCAATTACATATGTAATCCCTGCAAAATATAATTGGGTATGTGATATTTTTTCTCTGCGTGGGCGAATCAAATTCTATTTGAATTCGCAGAGGGCGAATCGCACTGAACAAATTTTATAAAAATTTGTTGAAGGTTATATTTGCGAGATCCGGCTTTTATCATATTTTCTCTTCGATTCAAAATCGAGAAAATTAAATTTGATAACAATTCGAAATATGCACCTCGAGCTCGCATTTTTATGGTGGATTACAGGATTTGCGATTCGGTGTGCTTATTGTGTAACCACCTATTTAAATCGAACTATGTCCTACTGCTACTAATGACAAATTGGTCTTTCTCTTTTAGAGGAACCGCATGCTGCATTCAGAGCGAAGGACCTAAAAAAACTGGAAAAAAAGAAAATCAATCTAAATGCGATGGACCGGACGCGCGACTTGTTGCGGAAATCGAAATTGAATGTTATAAATTTGATCAAAGAACTAACTAACGAAATTACTTGTGAGATAAATGGAGGAGAGCCTTTGAAGCAAATGGTATTGCTGATGAAGTATGCCGCTCAGCAATACCGTTTGCTTCAAAGTGCAGTGATTGAGTGTTCCAAAATGAAAACATATCGAGAATTGAACGACAACATTTGGTGCATGTGTACACGGAGAGAAATAAGTTGCCGAAATATAATTGGAACCAATTACATATGTGATTGGAGCCTTGCCCCGATTGCATTATTAATTGGAGCCAATTACAATATAATTAGAAAATGAAAAATACCCAATTACTCAATTACTTATATAATTGCATTTAAATTTATCATATATGTAATTGCGTTCTGAATACATATGTAATTACATCTGATTACTTTTACAATTTAAAGCATTGATGCAATTATATATATGATTGTATTTATTTTACAGTTGTAACGACCTATTTCTGCCGGGGTGGGCTCAGCCTAACCCAGGGTCGTACAAGAAATTTATATTTCTAACGTAGGTTTCTAAAGGAATAATTCAAGGGTTTTAATTCAATGTAATTCAATATAATTTCTTTGTAATTCAATATAATTCAATGTAATTCAATATAATTCAATGTAATTCGATATAATTCTCTGATTTGTATGCGTCACGGGATTTCCTCAAATAGCGAAGCTTCACTGTAGTCTCATACAGTCTCTAGAGCGGGGTTCTACTGTGGTTTCCCAGTGCGGGGTTTTACTGTTGTCCCAGAGGTCGAGGTTTTGCTGTGGTTTCTCGACGTGAGGGTTGACTGTTGTTCCAGAGGTCGAGGTTTTACTGTGGTTTCTCGGTGTGGGGGTTGACTGTGATTTCGAGGTTTTACTGTTGTTCCAGAGATCGAGGTTTTACGGTGTATCCTGCGAGGATGTTCTTGAGAAAGACGCACTGAGTGGCTGACAACAGGATCCTAGTTTCCTTGTGAGGCATAGTCTCGTTACCAGAAACTAGAAACAGGCTATCATCCTTCAGATTTGTCCAATTTCTTTGAATCGTTTGTGAGGCAAGGTCTCGTTACCACGATCGAAGAATTTCTCTTGAGCTGTACTCACACTGACTGACTTTCTCTTGCGTCGTCGTCTGCTTTTATACTATTCTTCTGAGCTGACCTTTGGACTTTTGAGTCACGTTTTCAGCGTGTGTCGACCTTTGGATCCAAATCATGCGTTACTCGTGTGCTGACCTTTGGACTACGATCATGCGTCGTCTGCATGCGTTCTGCGTGCTGTTGTTCTGCGTTGTGCCATTCTGTTGTGTGAGTTGTTGTTGCGCATGCCTGTTTTCGTTCTTCTTGTAATTATTGTTGTCATTTGTGGGCGTTGTTTTCTGTTCATTGTTGTTTGTGCATTGTTTGTGACGATTTTGTGGTCGTCACACAGTTTGTTCTTATATTTCTCAAATGGTTTATAATTTCGATCGTATATAAGGTGTTTGAATTTTCAAAATCCTTAGGCACTCCAAGGGGCAGGTGGACCACGAATATGACGTGGTGAAATATATTCCGCCCATCGTGTAGAATGCCCCTTTCTATATTGTTATATAGAACATATTTTAAACTGCAGGGGATCACAAATTCAATTAGACGCAATTATGTATATGTAATTGCATTTGTATGTACATAATTCGACACAATTACGTATATCATTGCAGCCGATTATAGATTTAATTGGACGGAAATATATATGTAATTGAAATTATTTTTTTTATCATTTGATACAATTACATATATAATTGGAGGCCATCAAAAATATAATTGGACGCAAATATGAAAATATAATTGCATCATACCCAATTACATATGTAATCCCTGCAAAATATAATTGGGTATGTGATATTTTTTCTCTGCGTGGGCGAATCAAATTCTATTTGAATTCGCAGAGGGCGAATCGCACTGAACAAATTTTATAAAAATTTGTTGAAGGTTATATTTGCGAGATCCGGCTTTTATCATATTTTCTCTTCGATTCAAAATCGAGAAAATTAAATTTGATAACAATTCGAAATATGCACCTCGAGCTCGCATTTTTATGGTGGATTACAGGATTTGCGATTCGGTGTGCTTATTGTGTAACCACCTATTTAAATCGAACTATGTCCTACTGCTACTAATGACAAATTGGTCTTTCTCTTTTAGAGGAACCGCATGCTGCATTCAGAGCGAAGGACCTAAAAAAACTGGAAAAAAAGAAAATCAATCTAAATGCGATGGACCGGACGCGCGACTTGTTGCGGAAATCGAAATTGAATGTTATAAATTTGATCAAAGAACTAACTAACGAAATTACTTGTGAGATAAATGGAGGAGAGCCTTTGAAGCAAATGGTATTGCTGATGAAGTATGCCGCTCAGCAATACCGTTTGCTTCAAAGTGCAGTGATTGAGTGTTCCAAAATGAAAACATATCGAGAATTGAACGACAACATTTGGTGCATGTGTACACGGAGAGAAATAAGTTGCCGAAATATAATTGGAACCAATTACATATGTGATTGGAGCCTTGCCCCGATTGCATTATTAATTGGAGCCAATTACAATATAATTAGAAAATGAAAAATACCCAATTACTCAATTACTTATATAATTGCATTTAAATTTATCATATATGTAATTGCGTTCTGAATACATATGTAATTACATCTGATTACTTTTACAATTTAAAGCATTGATGCAATTATATATATGATTGTATTTATTTTACAGTTGTAACGACCTATTTCTGCCGGGGTGGGCTCAGCCTAACCCAGGGTCGTACAAGAAATTTATATTTCTAACGTAGGTTTCTAAAGGAATAATTCAAGGGTTTTAATTCAATGTAATTCAATATAATTTCTTTGTAATTCAATATAATTCAATGTAATTCAATATAATTCAATGTAATTCGATATAATTCTCTGATTTGTATGCGTCACGGGATTTCCTCAAATAGCGAAGCTTCACTGTAGTCTCATACAGTCTCTAGAGCGGGGTTCTACTGTGGTTTCCCAGTGCGGGGTTTTACTGTTGTCCCAGAGGTCGAGGTTTTGCTGTGGTTTCTCGACGTGAGGGTTGACTGTTGTTCCAGAGGTCGAGGTTTTACTGTGGTTTCTCGGTGTGGGGGTTGACTGTGATTTCGAGGTTTTACTGTTGTTCCAGAGATCGAGGTTTTACGGTGTATCCTGCGAGGATGTTCTTGAGAAAGACGCACTGAGTGGCTGACAACAGGATCCTAGTTTCCTTGTGAGGCATAGTCTCGTTACCAGAAACTAGAAACAGGCTATCATCCTTCAGATTTGTCCAATTTCTTTGAATCGTTTGTGAGGCAAGGTCTCGTTACCACGATCGAAGAATTTCTCTTGAGCTGTACTCACACTGACTGACTTTCTCTTGCGTCGTCGTCTGCTTTTATACTATTCTTCTGAGCTGACCTTTGGACTTTTGAGTCACGTTTTCAGCGTGTGTCGACCTTTGGACCCAAATCATGCGTTACTCGTGTGCTGACCTTTGGACTACGATCATGCGTCGTCTGCATGCGTTCTGCGTGCTGTTGTTCTGCGTTGTGCCATTCTTTTGTGTGAGTTGTTGTTGCGCATGCCTGTTTTCGTTCTTCTTGTAATTATTGTTGTCATTTGTGGGCGTTGTTTTCTGTTCATTGTTGTTTGTGCATTGTTTGTGACGATTTTGTGGTCGTCACACTCCCTCCTTTCTTCCGAAAACGTGACGCCGTCGTTGTCATGCCTGTACGCTCGTGTGGGGTCCCATCCGATATAACTCAGCTTTAGTTTGCCCGTGATCATCTGTGTTTGATATTTTCGTGAGTTTTCCATATTTAGTTTGTCTTTGATACTTTTATTTTCCCAGCTCGCGTGATGGAGATTCTGGTCGTAATCGTCCCAAACTTCCGTAGGCAGTTACTCTGGGTCCCCTTCTTCCACCGTTTGTGCATCTCGACTGCGATTTGTTGCACCTTCTCTTCCCACTGCTCGTCCTGTGGGCGTTCGGGTACCTTTCGGACCAGGTCTGACCACACCACGTCCCTTTTGCAGATTCCTTGAAATACCTCGACCAACCTATGGCGGGTGGGCATGGTCGTCATGCCTTCAAAAATGAGGTGATGGGGTTGGAATCGTTTTCCCGCGCGAATGGTTTGGAGGAACCGCTCTAAAAACTTTAAGGTAAATAGCCCGCAGTCGGCACCATTTTCCTGTTGTGCAGTGGGTACTTCCACGATTTTCATGTGTTCCATCCTTTCCATGTTCTCCGCCCCTGTCCGTGTCGCTTCTTCTCGGAGGAACTGGTAAATTAGTTGTGCCGCGTCGCGTTGTCGGGTTCCTCTCAAGGAGTCGCAATGGAGGATTCGGGTGTCGTCTTCGATCGCGAGTGTCCAATGGAAGTTGTCGACCACTGGGATGATTATATAGTCTCTCTCGAAGATCTTCGCCCGTCGCATCCATCCATTTAGGGAGTCTCTGGGTCGTTCTCCTTTGCTGACTGCCACTAATTGCGGGGAGAAAAGGCCGCTGAATATGTACGTTTTTTCCTGATCTTCCGGTGCTATCAGTTCCTGGAATAGCCATGCTCCGTACACATCGATGATCGTATCATTCAGCCACTTCCCTTCGGTGAGTCTCTCCACGTCCGCACGGAAGATTGAATAACCTCTACCTGTTTTTGGATATGTCCCGATGACCTCGGTGAGATTTCCGGTTGGGTGTTGCATCTTGCAGTTTCGTCGTAAGCGCTTGATGTTTTACTCGAAAGTGAATTATTCGCAAGAACGCTCCTTTTATAATTGTAGGATTTAAGGATTTGTTGTTGTATTAAAATTTTCAATAACTAAATAGCGTAAATTTCCTGAAACGGTAGAAATCATGTTTGTAATTTCTAAGATCATTCTCGAACGGGGCTTTCCGCTGCATTTTATATGCCCTTGAATTCAGTGGTATGCACATTCATAGTTCATTAGGAATAAGAGAAGGAAAGCATATTTCAAACTTCTGGTCTGTTGCTTTCTAGCCAACTGTTGCACATTACTTTCCCTGTTGTTCTGTGTGTATTTATGTGTATGAGTACCTCCGCTGGTTTCCATGCGATTGGTGGATGCCAATTCTCTCATTTTCTTCCTTTCTCGGGTCATTGCCCTGATTCTTATTAGGTCATGTTCCACATTTTCCTTTTGGGATTGTGGTCTTTCGATTATAAAGGACTCTATGCTGTTCAAGTAAATCCGAAGGAAGTAATGAGCTCATTCTTTTGAAGAAAGAAAATCAGGGGTGATTTTTCGATGACAAGCCGACTCAAACTTAATAAGAGGTATATAAATTTCATCTTAAAAAGTGCGCCCCGAATTCAGTGTATCTCGCATAACCGTTTACGATTTACTTTGGCCAATTAATCAACACGCTCATTAATATCGTGAAGTAAAACGATTTTTGTTTTTTTTTTTTCCACTAAAAATGCAACCCTGTGGGTCTTATTACTTGTAGTTAGCGTATGCCTTGAGGTAGCGAAAGTAGATCAACGTACTTCTTTGTTTTCTACATGTGTTTAGTATAGAAGTTTACTTGCTGCTTTAGAGCGTACAGCCCTTAATGTGTGAATTCGTATTATAACCGGCCTTTAGTTTCCTATGTTTTGTGTTTTTTTTTTTTTCTTCTTGTTCATTTGAAACCTTCAGATGGTTAAATTTTTGTTTTGGAAAATTTTTGTTGCCGCTCTTCCGAGGATGCAGTTTGAATGGATGATGTCGTCTTCAGGGAAATTCTGTGTCGCTGTGGATGTACCTCAGGACGGAAAAGGTACGTCGTTATTTTGTGTTAGCGGTTGCTCTGTGTTTTCATTTTGTTGCAGGTCGGTTTCATCTGTGTGGAACGGCTTGAGCTGGGAGATATGGGCCGTTTTTATTGCTTTGCCGTCCCTCAGTTTCACAATCACTGGGGATGAGAAGGACTCCACGAAAAATGGTCCATCGAATTTCGGCGCCAGCTTCGCTGCGAAGTCATCGACAGCTTTCGACAGAGGGTGAGTTCGAAGGAGTACTTGTTGTCCTCGATAGGGTTTCCAGGGTCGTCGTCGTAAGTTGTAGGTGCGGGCTTGCTCCTGGCTTGCTTTTGTTAGGTTAATTCCCACAATTTTGAAAATTTCTTGCAGTCGGTTGCGTCGTTGTTCGACTGTTAGTGCCTTCGTCCCTGTACCTACTGTTGTCTCATCGAAGACGCTTTTTGGTAGTCGGGGCTCCCTGCCTTGTGTTAACATGGCTGGGCTGAAACCTGTGGTGTCGGAAACACTTGTGTTTATGGCCAACATGATCTCTGGTAGTGCCTCGTCCCAATGTTTGTGCGATGACTGTGTATATTGTGCGATCATTGTTTTGATCGTTCGGTTCGCTCGTTCGGTGGGATTTTCTTGTGGTGTGTATGGGGCCGTACATTGATGATGTATACCCATTTCTTCCAAGAATTTCTCAAAGTTGCGACTCGTGAATTGTGTCCCATTGTCAGTCAACAAGACCTTGGGTACCCCGTATCGTGCGATTATTCGCTCTCGAAGGGCTTTCCGGACTGCGTCGGTGGTAGCGCTTCGTAGTGGTATTAGTTCTACCCATTTCGAAAATTTGTCGAAAAATACTAATAGTGTTGTATTTCCGTGTATAGAGCGTGGCAATGGTCCCACGAAGTCTGCACATAGGATAGCCCATGGTTCGTCTGCTATTTTAGTGAGCATATATCCCGCTGGTTTCTGTTGATTTACTTTAAATTGTTGACAACTTTTGCATCGAAACACATGTTTTCGTATGTCTTTGATCATGCTTGGCCAGAAATATTTTTTCGCTGTTCGGAGGAATGTCTTTCGTATGCCCAGATGACCAGCTGTTGGGTGATCGTGATTCTCTTTTAGTACTCGATCGAGATCCTTCCTCCTTACACACAGTTTCCAAGCCACGCTGTCTTCATCATCTATGTTTGGGGGTAAATGCCTATATAGGTTTCCATTTTCTATTATATATTCAGGAAATTTGTGTGGTTCTTTTCCAATTTCCTCCATTTTCCGTGTGACCCAGTCTTTAGGAAGAGGCGGTATTTCTTCCTCATGTATGCGTCGTGTTGTCTCCAATGGATCTCTTGATAGAGCGTCAGCAATGACGTTCTCTCTTCCTCTCCTATAACGGACTTCGAAGTTATATTGCTGGAGCTCTAGTGCCCATCGTGCGATGCGTCCTGACGGGTTTTCTATGGAATTTAGCCATTTTAATGAGAGGTGGTCGGTGATAACGATAAAATTATAGCCCTCAAGGTAGTGTCGCATTTTGCGAATTCCCCAAACGATCGCCAGGCACTCCTTTTCAGTGGTTGAATAATTTATTTCGGGTTTGTTAAGGTGGCGGCTTGCATAAGCTATCACTTTTTCTGTTCCCTCATCGTCTTGTGTCAACACTGCGCCAAGCCCGTAGTCGCTGGCATCTGTTTGTAAAATGAATTGTTTGTTGAAATCTGGGCATGCAAGGATGGGTGCTTCGGTCAATTTTTTTTTTAACTTCTCGAATGCTTGTTGGTGCTCCATAGTCCATAGCCATTTTGTTCCTTTTTTAAGTAGTGTTGTCAGAGGATGTACAGTGTCTGCGAATTCGGGTACGAATCGTCTGTACCATGATGTGATTCCGATGCACTGTCGTAGCTCCTTTAT
Source organism: Chlorops oryzae (assembly GCA_020466095.1). Lineage (NCBI taxonomy): Eukaryota > Metazoa > Arthropoda > Insecta > Diptera > Chloropidae > Chlorops > Chlorops oryzae. The sequence continues at coordinate 92,984,496 of CM035806.1, forward strand.
GTTCGTGGGTGGTTTGAGGCGCTCGATGGCTTCAATTTTTGACGGGTCTGTTTGTATGCCTTTGCTGCTTACCATATGACCAAGGTATTTGATTTCGGTTTTTAGAAATTCGCATTTTTCTGGATTTATTTTGAGGTTGGCCTCACGTAATCTTCTAAAAACTTCTAATAAATTCGTCATATGTTCTTCCAGTGTTCGACCTAGTACGATGATGTCGTCGAGGTACGCAAAAGCGAACGGTTCTAGTTCAGGCGTTATTACTGAGTCTAATGCCCGTTGGAAAGTTGCGGGTGCTGAGTGTAATCCGAACGGCATTACCTTCCATTGGAAAAGGCCCCGTCCGGGCACAGTGAACGCGGTATACTGTTTGCTTGTCTCGTCCATTGGAATTTGCCAGTAGCCATTTTTAAGGTCCAGACTGCTAAAAATTTTTGCATCCTTCAGACGGTCCAAAATGTGGCTTATTCGTGGTAATGGGTATGCGTCAGGGATTGATTTAGCATTTAGTTGCCTGTAGTCGATGCAGAGTCTCCATTTGCCATTTTTCTTTCGAACGAGTACTGTAGGTGCACTGTATGGGCTGTTCGACGGTTCTATGCATCCCTTTTCGAGGATATCGTCGATTTCTTTATTTATAATTTCTTGTTTTGCAGGATTTTGTGGGAAGTATCTGGCTTTGATTGGGACCTCATCCTTTACTCTTATGTGGTGTTTGGCAATATTCGATGGCCCCTCCATGCTTTCGAAACGTTTGATTTCCCTCTGGATTATCTCTTCGGCTTCCGCTCGGGTGATTTGTTCGCTTTTTGAGATCTTTTCTGTGTCGCCATTGAGTTCTCGTATTGATAGTGCATTCCAGTTGGCGGCTTGAATCCTTGGAATTTTTATACTCTGGCCTGCAATCTCCAACTGTGCGTCTAGCGCTCCCAGTGTGTCCATGCCGAGTATCACGTCGTCTATCACATGTTCCAGTATTGCTAGTTCGATTTGTAGTTGTTTTTGTCCAAGCTGTAGTGTGGTTGTGGTTGCCTCAGTTACGATGGTTTTTCTGCCGTCTGCTAGTTGTATGTTGGCACGAATTGGGTGTGTGTGACTGGAGTCCCGAATTTGTTTTGCCATAGCCCTACTAATGTAGTTCCTTGTGGCCCCGGTGTCGATTGTTGCTACTATGGGTTTTCCTCCGAGTGTAACATTGGCAACGATGGTGTTGTTATTGAATTTTAAATTCGAGGTCTCCTGTAGGGGGCTGCCGCTGTGCCTCGTTATTTGCGGTCCCCTTGTTCGTTTCCCGATTTCCTGCAGCATTCAATTGTTCTTATTTCTCTTTTTCCGCAGATCCAACAAAATAAAATTTGGGGGTTTTTGCAGCCAAATTGGCGGTGGCCTGGTTGACCGCATCGGCGGCATGCGTTGTATACATCGATTTTATTCTGGGTGCTTTGTGATGTTTCTGCTGGTTTTTGTTCGGTAACCCGTCGACTTCGCTCCTCGGTTCGGTTTTGTGTTTGTTTCTTTTGCTTCGCCCTGTCTTGTTTTTTGATTTCTAATCTTTCGAAGTCGTCTGCTAAGTCGATGAGTCCTCTCAATGTTGCGAAGTCTCGTCTCCTGGCGTATCCCTGGAATTCGTGGGTGCTGTTCTCGTAAATGCGATCCAATTTCATTTTTTCTGTGTATTCGGTGTGTCGCATCAATTCCTGCATCGCCAGTAAATATTGTTTGAACGGCTCTTCCTCTTGTTGTTCTCTTTTACGGATGGTGTCCTCCAAATGTTCAAAATATCTTGGCGGTAGGAAGAACTCTAAGAAGTCTCGCTTGAAGTTGCTCCAAATACGCCATGCCGCATTATTGTTCCTGTACCAGGATAGAGCCATGTCTTTTAGAAGTTCTGGCATTGTTCTGGGCAGCATATTCTTTGGTAGGTCATAGACCTCTGCCAACTCTTCCACTCTTTCGATGAAGCTCAGAGCGTCCTGTTTGCCATCGTATTTTAGTCCCCATTTGCGGACCTTGTCGATGATGTCGGTGTATACTGGCATGGGGAATGTCGTTATCGACGGTGGCGATGTGGTATTAGTGCGCAATGTTTCTGTTTGACCGTATTTTGGAGTAGTTCCCGTTGGGTAATTTTGATTTGGATCTGTGGCAGGTGTTGGTAATAAAGGTGAGGGTGCTCTTGCGTGTTTTACTTCCCATTCGTGTAATGTTCGAGCGTATTCCTCATCCGACGCATGTTCATTTGCAAACGTAGCCAGTCGTTTTCGTAGTTCTTCGACAGTGCCTTGGGTATCAATATTTACTGTTTCGCAGTAGGTTAGCAGGTCCTCTTTCCGAAGAGAGTATATCCATGTAGTTTTTACCATTTTGTGTGTGTTTTCTTGTAGAATTTGCTCGGGCGCCACTTGTAACGACCTATTTCTGCCGGGGTGGGCTCAGCCTAACCCAGGGTCGTACAAGAAATTTATATTTCTAACGTAGGTTTCTAAAGGAATAATTCAAGGGTTTTAATTCAATGTAATTCAATATAATTTCTTTGTAATTCAATATAATTCAATGTAATTCAATATAATTCAATGTAATTCGATATAATTCTCTGATTTGTATGCGTCACGGGATTTCCTCAAATAGCGAAGCTTCACTGTAGTCTCATACAGTCTCTAGAGCGGGGTTCTACTGTGGTTTCCCAGTGCGGGGTTTTACTGTTGTCCCAGAGGTCGAGGTTTTGCTGTGGTTTCTCGGTGTGGGGGTTGACTGTGATTTCGAGGTTTTACTGTTGTTCCAGAGATCGAGGTTTTACGGTGTATCCTGCGAGGATGTTCTTGAGAAAGACGCACTGAGTGGCTGACAACAGGATCCTAGTTTCCTTGTGAGGCATAGTCTCGTTACCAGAAACTAGAAACAGGCTATCATCCTTCAGATTTGTCCAATTTCTTTGAATCGTTTGTGAGGCAAGGTCTCGTTACCACGATCGAAGAATTTCTCTTGAGCTGTACTCACACTGACTGACTTTCTCTTGCGTCGTCGTCTGCTTTTATACTATTCTTCTGAGCTGACCTTTGGACTTTTGAGTCACGTTTTCAGCGTGTGTCGACCTTTGGACCCAAATCATGCGTTACTCGTGTGCTGACCTTTGGACTACGATCATGCGTCGTCTGCATGCGTTCTGCGTGCTGTTGTTCTGCGTTGTGCCATTCTGTTGTGTGAGTTGTTGTTGCGCATGCCTGTTTTCGTTCTTCTTGTAATTATTGTTGTCATTTGTGGGCGTTGTTTTCTGTTCATTGTTGTTTGTGCATTGTTTGTGACGATTTTGTGGTCGTCACACAGTTTGTTCTTATATTTCTCAAATGGTTTATAATTTCGATCGTATATAAGGTGTTTGAATTTTCAAAATCCTTAGGCACTCCAAGGGGCAGGTGGACCACGAATATGACGTGGTGAAATATATTCCGCCCATCGTGTAGAATGCCCCTTTCTATATTGTTATATAGAACATATTTTAAACTGCAGGGGATCACAAATTCAATTAGACGCAATTATGTATATGTAATTGCATTTGTATGTACATAATTCGACACAATTACGTATATCATTGCAGCCGATTATAGATTTAATTGGACGGAAATATATATGTAATTGAAATTATTTTTTTTATCATTTGATACAATTACATATATAATTGGAGGCCATCAAAAATATAATTGGACGCAAATATGAAAATATAATTGCATCATACCCAATTACATATGTAATCCCTGCAAAATATAATTGGGTATGTGATATTTTTTCTCTGCGTGTGCGAATCAAATTCTATTTGAATTCGCAGAGGGCGAATCGCACTGAACAAATTTTATAAAAATTTGTTGAAGGTTATATTTGCGAGATCCGGCTTTTATCATATTTTCTCTTCGATTCAAAATCGAGAAAATTAAATTTGATAACAATTCGAAATATGCACCTCGAGCTCGCATTTTTATGGTGGATTACAGGATTTGCGATTCGGTGTGCTTATTGTGTAACCACCTATTTAAATCGAACTATGTCCTACTGCTACTAATGACAAATTGGTCTTTCTCTTTTAGAGGAACCGCATGCTGCATTCAGAGCGAAGGACCTAAAAAAACTGGAAAAAAAGAAAATCAATCTAAATGCGATGGACCGGACGCGCGACTTGTTGCGGAAATCGAAATTGAATGTTATAAATTTGATCAAAGAACTAACTAACGAAATTACTTGTGAGATAAATGGAGGAGAGCCTTTGAAGCAAATGGTATTGCTGATGAAGTATGCCGCTCAGCAATACCGTTTGCTTCAAAGTGCAGTGATTGAGTGTTCCAAAATGAAAACATATCGAGAATTGAACGACAACATTTGGTGCATGTGTACACGGAGAGAAATAAGTTGCCGAAATATAATTGGAACCAATTACATATGTGATTGGAGCCTTGCCCCGATTGCATTATTAATTGGAGCCAATTACAATATAATTAGAAAATGAAAAATACCCAATTACTCAATTACTTATATAATTGCATTTAAATTTATCATATATGTAATTGCGTTCTGAATACATATGTAATTACATCTGATTACTTTTACAATTTAAAGCATTGATGCAATTATATATATGATTGTATTTATTTTACAGTTGTAACGACCTATTTCTGCCGGGGTGGGCTCAGCCTAACCCAGGGTCGTACAAGAAATTTATATTTCTAACGTAGGTTTCTAAAGGAATAATTCAAGGGTTTTAATTCAATGTAATTCAATATAATTTCTTTGTAATTCAATATAATTCAATGTAATTCAATATAATTCAATGTAATTCGATATAATTCTCTGATTTGTATGCGTCACGGGATTTCCTCAAATAGCGAAGCTTCACTGTAGTCTCATACAGTCTCTAGAGCGGGGTTCTACTGTGGTTTCCCAGTGCGGGGTTTTACTGTTGTCCCAGAGGTCGAGGTTTTGCTGTGGTTTCTCGACGTGAGGGTTGACTGTTGTTCCAGAGGTCGAGGTTTTACTGTGGTTTCTCGGTGTGGGGGTTGACTGTGATTTCGAGGTTTTACTGTTGTTCCAGAGATCGAGGTTTTACGGTGTATCCTGCGAGGATGTTCTTGAGAAAGACGCACTGAGTGGCTGACAACAGGATCCTAGTTTCCTTGTGAGGCATAGTCTCGTTACCAGAAACTAGAAACAGGCTATCATCCTTCAGATTTGTCCAATTTCTTTGAATCGTTTGTGAGGCAAGGTCTCGTTACCACGATCGAAGAATTTCTCTTGAGCTGTACTCACACTGACTGACTTTCTCTTGCGTCGTCGTCTGCTTTTATACTATTCTTCTGAGCTGACCTTTGGACTTTTGAGTCACGTTTTCAGCGTGTGTCGACCTTTGGACCCAAATCATGCGTTACTCGTGTGCTGACCTTTGGACTACGATCATGCGTCGTCTGCATGCGTTCTGCGTGCTGTTGTTCTGCGTTGTGCCATTCTGTTGTGTGAGTTGTTGTTGCGCATGCCTGTTTTCGTTCTTCTTGTAATTATTGTTGTCATTTGTGGGCTTTGTTTTCTGTTCATTGTTGTTTGTGCATTGTTTGTGACGATTTTGTGGTCGTCACACAGTTTGTTCTTATATTTCTCAAATGGTTTATAATTTCGATCGTATATAAGGTGTTTGAATTTTCAAAATCCTTAGGCACTCCAAGGGGCAGGTGGACCACGAATATGACGTGGTGAAATATATTCCGCCCATCGTGTAGAATGCCCCTTTCTATACTGTTATATAGAACATATTTTAAACTGCAGGGGATCACAAATTCAATTAGACGCAATTATGTATATGTAATTGCATTTGTTTGTATGTATATAATTCGATACAATTACGTATATCATTGCAGCCGATTATATATTTAATTGGACGGAATTATATATGTAATTGAAATTATTTTTTTTATCAATTGAAACAATTACATATATAATTGGAGGCAATGAAAATATAATTGGACGCAATTATGAAAATATAATTGAATCATACCCAATTACATATGTAATCCCTGCAAAATATAATTGGGTATGTGATATTTTTTCTCTGCGTGTAGTAATGTAATGCCGTTAATTCATTTCAAACAAGAACCACATTTATTAATTTTCTTTCAGGCACACGGTGTGCTTGAAAAATTTTAAATGGAATTTTGAAAGACGTAAAAATTTTTTGATGCACACTATAGTTTTCTTTATTTTGATGAATTCTGGTAAGTTTTAAAAAAATCTGTGGAGCCGTTTTTTTTTTTTTTTGAGGTTTTCAAAATT
>CM035806.1:92990898-93079038 GCA_020466095.1 Chlorops oryzae
TGATGAGCTTGGTGTGACTTTGCTGATATGTTGTGCTGTTTATCGCGAATACGCAAGCCAATCCTGATACACACCCATATTCAAAAGGCGGTCTTTTTTTTCCAGGACTATTTCAATAATTTTTTAAAATAATTTATGTATACACACATATATAAAACAAGACCATATTGAAATTATAAAATTGTTTTCAATATTGTTATGATACATTTTCGACCATTACACAATTCTTCACTTCTTTTTTCCAAAACGATAATATTCCATTTATTTAATCCGTGCCTATTGTGACGTGTTTGGACCTTTCAAACCTTTCTATCAACACATGAAAAAAGAGACTGAAAGGTTCATAAATCAATCAACACGGAGAGCATCGCATCAGTTATTTCTTTTCTTACCGCCTTGTTTCGCTTATTCTCCGAACGATGAACCAATGATGTCCATCGCAAACAAATGCCGCCGAAGGCAACCAATCAAATCGCCTAGTTTTGTTTTTGCTTCGTGCACACAAATAATGTTGTGTTTTGATTGTTGCTACCGCTAGCCAATGAAGAATTTTATCTTCTCCATCTGTGAAGGGCCTAGCGGTAAAGGTAATGGCGTCGTAAGAGATTAATTTTATTTTCATTAGTCATCACGAAAAAAAAAAACTCCCAAAAGGACGCACAAGAAAGCACACATACACATAATACATACATGGAAAAAAAGTTATTATTCAATACCTAGAGACTGACAACCCACCAGCCAAAATGAGCTCACAAAATTGAAAATTTCTATTGTAGCTCACAATGAGCTCAGGAAGAGCTAAACATGAGATTCAAATTGAAAACCGAAAATCAAACTCGTTGTGAGCAGTGGCGTGTCTAGAGATATACTGCTTTGATAGTGCTTATATTTTCAACAGTGGTATATTGAACAATTATAAGACATTAACCCAAAATTTTTTTTTGGGGGGGGGGGGGGCTAGAGGCAGTTTAGAGAGTTATGGACCAAAAACAAAAAAAATCCGAAAAATTTATGGCGTCCGATTTGGATGAAAATTTATACATAGAATAAGCGAAAAATGTTAAGAATCTGATTGGCTTTTTTTATACGCTAATTGAGTAATGACCCGAAATATGGGGCAATGTAGAGAAAATTGACTTTTTTCACATTTTGGGCCATATCTCGGAAACGCTACTTAAATCCATCAAACCATTGACCTTTTTGAAATGGGGGAGTCTTAAGCTAACATAAAATAACCAATAGAAAAAAAGGGCATAAAAAAATTTTTTTTTTTTAGCATTGTGTAATTGTACCGTAATTTACCTTAAATGCTAGGGCTGCTTCAATAGATAGAATTGCCAAAGCTGAAAGTCTTTCCTGACCCATTGTATTTCTCAAATAATTTTTTATAAGTTTTAGTTTTGAAAAGCTCCTTTCAGCGGAGGCTGTACTTACCGGTATCGTTAGCAAAATTCGATACACAATTTAAATATTTGGGTAAATTTCTTTTAAGTTATTTTCTATTATGTATTGAAGCACTCCTTTTGCATTTTTAATGCAGTCTGGTACATTTAGGATCATTGTTTGCAATTCTTCATAAGATAATTCGTACGGTTGGAGGTCACTACTTTCACCCACTCGCAGAACTGTATAAAAGTGAAAAAAATCCATGTTGGGGTGACACACTTCAATTGATTGTGGATTTCTGTTGTGGAATTCTATAAAAACGCTGAAAATTGAAAATTAAAACAACAACAAAAAAACAATTAAAACATTTTGGTAGCATTTACCCTCGAATTTATCTCAAAACAATCCATGAAAATATCGTTTGTTTGTTATATAAATCCATACGATTGAATTAATTTCACGCATTTCGTATAAATAAGGGGACATTTACACATTTGACAATTTTGTCAAAACAATCTTCAAAAAGTGTACAGTGTACACGTAAGAATTTTTAACATCAAAATCGTTTTTTGAATCGGAAAAACATTTTAAATTTTGAAGTCAAGTTGGAGAGTATCTGGCCATAAGAAATTGCATTTTCTTACACCAATTGTTCGCCAGAAAGTGCCCTATATACATATCTATACGAGAAGGTGCAGTTAGCATCTAGTAGTAGAAGCAGAATTCTAAATATTCCAAGAATCCGCTCACTGGCACATGCAAGACTGTTTTTTGTCAATGCCATCAGACTGTGAAATAGCTTGCCTATTGATATTAGGCGTATTGAAGGGGAGAGTAACTTTCGCAAAGCAATTAAGGAACATTTCTGTAGTCGAATGTCATGATCGTATATCTTTCTTTTTTGGCAAACAGGCACTTTTTTCTTTTCTCCTTTTCTATATGAAATAATTCTTAGGCCCGTTTGCTACTGTTCCTGTTAAAGTTTCGATTAGTTAATTTGAGCTTTAGTTTATCGAGGTGAAAAAGTGACACTTAAAAATATTGGTTTCTTCCGGTGCTCGAAAATTTATTATATAGATAGAAATTTTATAACAGAAATTTGCAACCCTGTACCTTAAAACAGCTGGTTTTGTATTTTGAGTGAGTTTTCAATTATTAAACGTTTTTGAGGCTCAAGCATGTCCGGTAATAATTGCAAACAGAGACAGCGCGGGAAAAATTTTTCATATTCCGAAGAACTTTTGCTGCTTGAACTTGTGGAATCGAAGAAGGATATTTTAGAGAACAAAAAATCTGACGCAGTAACATGGAAACAAAAAAACGATTGTTGGGAAAAATTGGTTACGGAATTTGCTTCCCAATCTGGATCAGCTCGCTCTGCAAAAGCGCTAAGGGACAAATATGAAAACTTAAAGCGAAAGTGCAAGGTTGAACTTGCAGTGGAGAAACGCGAGTCGTACCGGACTGGTGGGGGTCCGCGGATAACAAATGTGTCTGACTTATCCGAAAGAGTTGCATCGCTAATTGGGGACTCTGCAGTTGGGCTGTCTAATGTTTTTGATAGTGATTTTTGTAATATCTAATTTATTTTAACCGACACGTTTTTAAAAAGAGTTTTCAAAATTTCAGCAAATAACAATGAAACCTCCAGCAAGCCGGACATATTAATAATAGAAGAATTATCGAGTGAAAAAGAAAACATCGATTTGGTAGGTGAAAATGGTGATGAATCTGAAGCCAGAACAATAACTTCAGCGCTCACTCCAAAATGTAACCCTTATCAACTTAAACAAAAGAAGTCCCAAAAGCTAATTTTGGGGGAGAAACGAAAAGGCAAAAACTCGTTAGAGGACGAAAGGTTGCTGTTTTTAAAGTTGCAACAAGATTTTTATCGTGATGAAAATATTAGAGCTGCGGAAAGGCATAAAGAAGAGCTAAAACATTTGCTGTTGAAAAACGAATTGGTTCAACTTGAAATTGAAGAAAAAAGGAAAAAACTTTCCATGGATTCTAATTTAACTTTATTGCATTGAAAACAGCTGCTAGCTCAACAAAAACACATTTCTTCCATTTTTTACAGAAACCGACGTCTTCAAAGTCTGAAAAGGGAAACTGTTTTTATTTGATTTTTTTATTAATAAATATTTAAGTACCTGCCAAAATAGTCTGAAATTAAAATCGATCGTTTTCTTGAATTCGTATTTTGACCGCTTATAAAAGGCACATCTTCCTGGTTCCAAGTCTCAGATAACAATGCCATGCTTTCTTCAGGAAGCGGATCCTTTGATAGAATTGCAACATTGTGCAGAACGGCACAAGCAATAACTACTGCCAATGTCGTGTCCATAGATAAACGAATTCCTAAGGCTAAAACAGGGAAGCGGCGTTTCCAAACACCAAAGCAACGTTCAATACAATTTCTTGTACGAATTTGTGATTCATTGTAGAGCATTGTAGAGATTCTGCCAAGAGTTTGGACACACTAAAACATATTGCACATTACGCACTGTGTGCGTTATATGTGGAGAGCTTCATCATAGCTCCGTTTGCAATAAAAAACTGCAGAACGATCGCAGCTTAGTTAAATGCAGTAATTGCCAAGGAAACCATACCGCAAATTTCAGGGGCTGCCTGGTCTACCAAGACTTGAAGCAGCGTATTAACATTCGAAAAGAATCGGCGCGAAATCCTTCAAAAAATATTCTTGTGTCTGCTTTAGCAGCTCCTCGAAACTTTGCTTCTAATCCAGTTATGTCAGGAGTTTCATATGCAAGTGCATTAAAGTCCGCGAATACAGTAATACAACCTACAAATTCGGCTAGCAATTTAGAAATTATGATTTCCACACTAACACAAAGCTTGTCCCAATTTATGCAATCAATGCAAAGCTCAATAGACAGGATTGTGCAAATGCAAACACAATTAATGACAGCTCTTTTGGCAAAAATATGAGTATCTTAAAAATATGTGCATGGAACGCAAACGGGTTAACCAAGCACAAGCTAGAATTACAAAATTTTCTTAACCGCGAAGAAGTTGACGTAATGCTTCTTTCCGAAACCCACCTAACAAATAAGAACTTCTTTTCAATTCCTGGGTATATATTTTACAAAACAAACCATCCGGATGGTAAGGCACATGGAGGCACCGGTATCCTTATCCGAAATAGAATACGGCACTTTTTCTCAGGTTCCTACGACAAAGAATTTATTCAGGCCACAACAATATGCGTGCAATATAAAAGTAAAAATTTGGCTATATCGGCAGTCTACTGCCCACCTCGATTCAGTGTCAGCGAAAGAATGTTCTTAGATTTCTTTAAAACATTAGGAGACAAGTTTCTTGCAGCAGGAGACTACAACGCGAAACATACGTTTTGGGGTTCCCGTATTTGCAATCCAAAGGGACAACAATTGTACAGGGCAGTTGTTGACAAAAATAATAGACTGGACTTTGCTTCTTCTAAACAGCCTACTTACTGGCCGACAGACCCAAATAAAATCCCTGACCTTTTAGATTTCGGAATCACAAAGGGCATTAAAAGGGAATATATCTCAACACGCTCATTGTCCGATCTATCGTCAGATCATTCACCCATAGTTTTCCTTCTACATGAACTTCAAAGACAAGTTCAGATTTCTTCCAGACTAACAAATTCAAGAACCAATTGGTTAAAGTATAAAAAATATATAAGTTCACATATTCATACAAATTATAAGATTGAAAACAATGACCACATTGATGATGCCGTTACAGTACTCAATTATATTTTAACTTCGGCAGCAGAGAGCTCTACTCCTATCAGTAGCAATAGGGAAAGCAAAAATCCATCAAATGCCGAAATTGAAAATCTAGTCGCTGAAAAAAGAAGATGTAGACGCAAATGGCAACATTCCCGATCGCCATCATCAAAACATAAACTAAAAGAAGCTGAAAAGAAGCTTAGAGCTGCTTTAGTTAGAGAAAAACAAATTCAACAACATAATTTTGTTCAAAACCTTTCTCCGAAAGGCACATATCAAACAGCCTTCTGGTCATCAAGTCGTCTCAAGACCCCCGTAGAGGGTGAATCCCCTATTAGAAATCCAGATGGCAGTTGGGCGCGTAACGACGAAGAGAAAGCTTCTGCATTTGCATTGCACCTTAGCAAAGTTTTCCAACCAAATCCGGGTACTTCAGGGTACATAATCCGAACTCATCCCGAAAACACTCAAAGAATTTTCATTACTATTACTCCAAGAGACATTTGCAATGTCATAAAAAATGAATTAGTATGCAAAAAAGCCCCTGGGTTTGATTTTATTACCCCAGTAATGCTCAAAAATTTACCTTTGGTAGCGGTGACTTTTTTAACAGTCCTTTTTAATGCTATAATAAAGCGCGGATATTTTCCAAATGTATGGAAAAGGTCGGTTATAAAAATGGTGCGTAAGCCAGGAAAAGATCCTACTCAGCATAGATTATTTTAAGAAAAATTAAGAGCGGACCTTTTTTAATATAGGTTTTAATGCATTTTTTTTTCATAAATTTTGTACATACTTAAACGGTATTTTATTTTAATAAAAATAAGGAACATAAATGTGTCGTTGACTAAAAAGAAAAAGAAACATAAACAAAACATTCTGTTTTAAAAAGTGTTATTACTTAGAACTAATGTACATCAACAGCAAATGTCTCGATCGCTAATATGTGATTATAACAGGTTGGCTGATAAGTCCCCAGGCTAACAAAGAAAAAAACATTTTTTTGTCAAAATTCGTTTTTATTATTCAACATAGTTCCCTTCAAGAGCGATACAACGATTATAACGACCTTCCAATTTTTTGATACCATTTTGGTAGTACTCCTTCGGTTTTGCCTCAAAATAGGCCTCAGTTTCGGCGATCACCTCTTCATTGCAGCCAAATTTTTTCCCTGCGAGCATCCTTTTGAGGTCTGAGAACAAGAAAAAGTCGCTGGGGGCCAGATCTGGAGAATACGGTGGGTGGGGAAGCAATTCGAAGCCTAATGCATGAATTTTTGCCATCGTTCTCAATGACTTGTGGCACGGTGCGTTGTCTTGGTGGAACAACACTTGTTTCTTCTTCATATGGGGCCGTTTTGCCGCGATTTCGACCTGCAAACGCTCCAATAACGACATATAATAGTCACTGTTGATGGTTTTTCCCTTCTCAAGATAATCGATAAAAATTATTCCATGCCCATCCCAAAAAACAGAGGCCATTACTTTGCCAGCGGACTTTTGAGTCTTTCCACGCTTCGGAGACGGTTCACCGATCGCTGTCCACTCAGCCGACTGTCGATTGACGGTTCACCGATCGCTGTCCACTCATCCGACTGTCGATTGTATTGCGAGTTAACAGCTGCAAACACCGCTCAGAATCATCAACACGTTGTTGTTTTTGGTCAAATGTGAGCTCGCGCGGCACCCATTTTGCACAGAGCTTTTTCATATCCAAATATTGATGAATGATATGACCAACACGTTCCTTTGATATTTTTAAGGCCTCTGCTATCTCGATCAACTTCATTTTACGGTCATTCAAAATCATTTTGTGAATTTTTTTGATGTTTTCGTCGGTAACCACCTCTTTCGGGCGTCCACTGCGTTCACCGTCCTCCGTGCTCATTTCACCACGCTTGAATTTTGCATACCAATCAATTATTGTTGATTTTCCTGGGGCAGAGTCCGGAAACTCATTACCAAGCCAAGTTTTTGCTTCCACTGTATTTTTTCCCTTCAGAAAACAGTATTTTATCAAAACACGAAATTCCTTTTTTTCCATTTTTTTCACAATAACAAAAGTTGCTTCACAAAAGACGCTCTATCTCACAAACTAATTGACTTACAGACGTCAAATTTTGACACGAATCATTTGAAGGTTGCCACTATATAAAAAATAATATGCATTTAATACTAGCGACGCCATCTATGTGTCAGACCGGGGACTTATCAGCCAACCTGTTAAAGTAATAGTTTGTACCACTTTTATCACTATTGACCGCTTCACGCTGCCGTAAGAAAGAGAGAAAGAATTTTTGTCATATTTCCGACGAGTTTTCATTACGAAATTATATTTTAAGAGCGTCCAATTCTGTGATTTAGAGTGGCCAATTTTACATTAAGAGTGGCTAGAGCGGCCAGAGCGGCCGCCTTAAAATAATCCATGCTACTCAGGTTTCATCTTATCGACCTATTAGCCTTCTCCCTTGTCTTTCTAAATTATTTGAAAAATTACTGATATCCAAATTAACACCATTTCTCCAAGAGCAAAGTATTATTCCCCCACATCAGTTTGGGTTTAGAAAAAAACACAGCACTATCGAACAAGTTAATCGTATTACTAATGAAATAAGAAATGCATACGAACATCGCGAATACTGCTCAGCTGTTTTCTTAGACGTCCAACAAGCTTTCGACAAAGTATGGCATGACGGGCTTAAATACAAAATTAGACGCTTACTTCCTCAAAATGTTCACGATGTCTTCGAATCTTACCTTGATAATAGAAAGTTCCAAGTAAAACAAAATTCGTTTACAACCAAAGATTTTGAAATAAACGCAGGAGTACCGCAAGGTAGTGTAGCCGGGCCTTTTCTTTATCTCATATTTACTGCAGATATTCCTATCGACAATCAGGTCGTAATATCAACGTTTGCTGATGACACAGCTATCTTAAGTAGACATAAAAATGTAGTAATATCAGCTTCCAAGCTTCAAACTCATCTTAATAAAATTCAAAACTGGCTGGCTTGGTGGCGTATTAAAATAAATGAGTTAAAATGCCATCATGTCACATTTACGCTCAACCGAAAAGTCTGTCCAGATCTATTTCTGAACAATATCCGAATTCCCCAAAAGGAGGAGGTAACATACCTTGGCATTCACCTAGATAAAAGATTGACTTGGCGAAAGCACATTGAGACCAAAAGAACTCAAATTAAACTTAAGGCTAACAGCCTGCACTGGCTCATAAACTATCGCTCTCCCCTCAAACTGGAATACAAAATTCTTTTATACAATCAGATCATAAAACCAATTTGGACCTACGGCTTACAACTCTATGGTAATGCAAGTGCTTCAAATATAGATATCCTGCAAAGAGCACAATCTAAAATACTAAGGTCCATCTTAGGAGCGCCTTGGTTTATTACAAATGAAAATATTCATAGAGAGCTCAACATAGAAATGGTTAAATCAGAGTTCACCAAAATTAAACAGAAATATTTCCAAAAATTGCAAAGTCACGTGAATCCTCTTGCAGTAAGACTCGCAAATACGACCACAGTTTCGAGATTAAAAAGAAAAGATCGACCAGCAGTGTGAAAGGGCTCCAGCCGACAATTCAGCACGTGTGAATTAAAAGTGCAGTCCTTGCACAAAAAGCATCGGTGCTTTTTCTATCTAATATATATCGCGTTTTCCTCTGCTCATGCGTATTCCTTACGCACGCCATCGCCGGAGTTTATCCTAGCTAATCTGCCGCGTATTACTCGTTAAGATCGTGGCGTATTCCTTACGCATTCCATTCATCCATACTTTTTCTCACTCAAGCGTATTCCTTACGCACACCATCGCAGAAGCTTATCCTAGCTAATCCACCGCGTATTATCCGTTAAGATCGTGGCGTATTCCTTACGCATTCCGCCAATTCATACGTTTTCCTCATTTAATAACAATCGATAAAAGCATAATTGGCTCAACCTTCAGCAGATTTATGCCCAGCTTTTCCTAACCGAGGCCATCGAACAAATTATATTACGTATTATAAGTGTATGATCCAAATATGCTTAATGATACGTAATTATGTAAAATAGAATTAAGATTGTAAAACTTATTGTTAGACTCTTTTATCCAAGGAGTGATACAATAAATAAGAATACTGTTTTTAAAAAAAAAAAAAAAAAATTGTAGAGCTTTTCTGCTTCCGAATTTGGACTTAGCAATGGAGTCATCATATACTCATTTACCGCGTATCCGCTATCGCCTAATAAAAAATAGTTCTTAAATTCATTGTTTTCCATCCGGAATTTCAGTCGGCTATTTCTAAATATGTTGCTGTCATGTGATGACCCTGGCCATCTTGCAACTATATCCTGGAAAGCTAAATTAGCATCACATACAGCCTGCACATTTAACGAAAAAAATCCTTTTCTATTACGATAGATTTCACCATTGTCGCCACCTGGAGACTGAATACGCACGTGAGTGCAGTCAATGGCTCCAATTACTCTGGGAAATTTTGCAATCTTAAAAAATTGCTCAACCACACATTGTATTTCGTTTGGGAATTTAACAAATTCTTTGGCCAAGGAAGCAATCGCAATAGAAATCTCTTTCACCGCTCGACTTGCTGAAGAAATGCTGACTCCGGCGAAATCCCCAACAGTAATTAAGAAATTTCCGCATGCATAGAACCTCAACGTTAAAAAAACCTTAGTTTCTGCAGATAAGGCCTGCTTGCTACAAAGAATATAAACGCAAATAAATATTCAAATAAGGTTTTAAAGGACACAGCTTCTCACAAATTACTTTTTTGTTTTCGGCTCTGAAGTATCCCGAATTTTTTCCAAAACAAATCGGCAAGACTCTTTTGAGAGTCGGAATCTTTGCACAAACTCTTCGTCGCTGAGTTCTTTAAAATAGTTCGGCCTTTCTTTAAAAATTTTTGTTATCTTCGTTGTTGTAAGACAATCTTCCATTGAATTGATTTCCAAAATTCGTGAAGAAAACATTTCTGAAATTGACGTTTGAAGTCAGCTGATTGATTTATTGTTTCGAAAAACTTTTAACCGGCAAAAATTCACTGGTTAAACTTTTCGTTAAACAAATCCTAATTAGATGATGAGCAACTCAAATTCTCTTTATCGATAGGATATCGATCCTATAAACTTTAACAGGAACAGTAGCAAACGGGCCTTAATGAATAATAATAATTAAGTTTTAGTTTGTAAGTTGGAATTGTTTTTATTATTAAGTTTTGGAATTTGCTATTTTTTTGAATTTGTAAAGTTGTTATTATGTTGTATAGATATTGTACTATAAAAGATGCATATCTTATTGTACTGATGTAAGGAGGAATAAATGAAATGAAATGAAATGAAATGAATGACAGTATATCGCCTTTGAGTATAGATTTTGAAGCTTTTATTTGATCAGACTCAGAATTTGAAAGCTCTGGGAAAGAGTCTTTGCAAAATTAATTGCGATATTTATTTATGTATTTAATATACCTTGAATGTTAATAAATATTTGTATAGTTTCATAGAAAAATTTTAAGCATTTTTTAAAAATTTTACTTGCTTTAAAGCTCTGCACTATAATTGTTGATTTTCTAACCCAACTGTCGAAAAAAATCAATGAAAACTACATTTCTTGAATAGCATCAACGATATTCAACACAGCGAAGAGGCGCTTGCTTTATCCTTTGCATCTTCGCGCGTTTTCACTTGACTAAACTTTTTATAGAGTTTGCGCATGACCAAAACTGCTTTTGTTTTCTGATTAATATATGTTTTAAGTTTACAAATCCGCAAAAAATTCTTCACATTTTTTATTTGCTTCGAAAATTTTGATAAGGATAAATATCCTATAAATCTTCAAACTTTGAAGGGGCTTATTTTAAAAAGTAGCCGTGGGATTATCATTTTTTCTTTCATTTTGCTCATTTTTGTATGTCCGTCAATCTATGTATCTAATTTCAACTCTCTTGGATAAGAATTAAGCTGAATTTCCAATAGCGCAGGAGGTGCGTAACGTGAATTCCTGCAAACATTCAACACATGAAAACATATGGGACTAGTTCGAATCAATTTCCTGCACGCGCACGCACACGCAAAAGTTCGAAAAATTGAATATTTCCTGCGCGTGAGCAACATGACAGCTGAGTATAACAGTTGAAGAAAGGAATATAACAGTGTTGTAGAAACTATTGAGTACTTTTTTTTAAGGTACTTGGTACTACGGACGTATCCTTTTCTTCGTTAATCAATTAATATGCATTAAATTATGTTTTCTTTTAAGCATCGGTCTCTATATTTATGATTTCTATAACTTATTTGCTAAGTAAAAGGGAATATTACATTCCGTTCATAGATAATAAGACGAGTACAAGAGTAGCTAAAAATGTACTGAGTCAAGTTCACACTCAAAACCGCAGGAATGACATGCCCATGCACACGCATTATTGGAATTTGAATTTTTCCTGCACCTCCTGCAGCATGAAATTTCCTGTAGCTCCTGCGCTATTGGAATTCAGGCTTTAGGGAAGTTAGGATTTCCCGTTATATGGGGTGTGGGGGTGGTTGGAATTCCATGATTTTTTCATAATTTCTTAACTAGATCTATTGAAATACTCCTGGCAAATTTCATTGCCCCACGATAACCAAGAAATGTATGGAGACGTGACACTGTGGGACATCGCCACCACGTTAAAATAGTGAGTTGGAGCCAAGGAAGGAAGTCGATTAATCAACCAGTTGTGCTTATTAAAGAGCTAACTTTAAAATACTTTAGAATGTGTTCGATGCCCTGTAGGGGTATTACTTTTAAAATCTAGTGACCCTGTTTTGCCTTTTAAAACTTTTTGTGTCATTAATGAAATTTCCCTGTAGGAAGTTGAACTAGTGCAGAAGTATTCTTCGACTACTTCCCAAATCAACAGTACTACTAGCTCGTAATATCCCCGCCAATGCATTGAACTGTAAACTTTTACTCTGAGGTGCCATTCAAAAATCGACAGTCGCGTTTGAAGTAGTTAAGAAGTAGAGGCAACAGGGCCAATTCAGTAAATTTGCTATACTACGTTGATAGATGGGGGACCGGCCCGCGCTGTCGTAGCTCACAGCGTAGCGCGTGCACCCCGCGATCCGAAGGACCCAGGTTCAAATCCCGGGCCAAGCGAACGCCGATTTTTTTTTTAATTATTAATAAAAATTGGAATCCTAAGACGAATAAAAAGCAAATACAGTGGGGTCTCGTTATAAGTCGTTTCTCGTTCCTAAAAAATCGACGTATAGCGAATCGACTTATAACGAATCAGTTTTTTTATATGATTGTATGAAATAATTTCTAATTGGTTCCTCAAAGCTCAAATTTTGATACAAAAATTTTACTAAAGTAAATAAAATGAAATTTCCCTACAACTGGCATCACTGTCCGATTTCCAATTATTCATCGGATGCAGAACGTTTTACGCTGCGTCCACAACAACGCAATTGATTTAAGCTGTTTCCATATGCTTGCATGTGTTTGCCTCAATTGACGGAACGCACCTGACGCGTCATTGGAGATGGCACTTAGGGGCGCAAAAGACGAAAAAAATGTTCCCCCAAACTTTTAGTCGCAATTGCGAATCATTTGCGACGTATAGCGAACCAGGGTGTTAATTGATACGTGACGTAAGTGCGAATCGACGTATAACGAGGCGACTTATAACGAGACCCCACTGTATATAAAAAAGAAAGGTTTCAAATTGACAGAAAATTTGGAGCGAATTTGTGCGCAAAGTTGTGAGACAGCATTTGGTGAAGATTTGTTTTTCAATCCAATTATTTAAGTTTTTCGAAACATGTCATTCTTCCACATTTCTTCGCCTGCGACTGGAATCGAACTCGAGCCCTTCATATTGCCAAGCGAATACGCTTTCGCTACGCCACGGACCTATGTGACTCACGCACAGCAAATATATTAGATTAATGTGTGGGAAAAATTTGAACTGTTGAATATGCCACTAGTTAGACTCTACTGTCCGTGTCTCTACTCGCGTACTAGTCCTTTTTCCTATACTCGAGAACTACTCGCTAGGGCACAATTGACCCCACTCTTCCTACAGGGTTAAAATTGAAAATTTAAAGTTTCGATTTTGTTAACAAGGCGGAATTCGTTGGAAGCCAATAGGTTAGGTTAGGTTAGGTTTAACTGGATGGCCTTTAAGACCGAGCATAGACCCCCTGGGTCCCTAGCTTTGCCAGTACATGTTGATGCGATGTTGGAGAAAGTTTCTGTTTAGCCTCGGAGCATATAGTTTCCAAAGACTTTAGATTTCTTCGCGAAGTTTAATATTGTTGACAGATTTTGTTCAGTCATACACTGTAGATCAATCAGCCAAGGCTCGCCAAAGAAACCAAGTCTTGATCGCGCAAGAGCCGGGCAGTGGCATAATACGTGTTCCACGGTTTCCTTTGCCCCTGGTTCCAAACACCTCCGACAGAGGTCTGTGGGCGCTAAGTTCATATTAAACAGATGAGCACCCAGCAGGCAATGTCCAGTAATCACCTGAACCAATATCCTGCAGTCCGCTCGCGAAAGTTTCAATAGGAATTCTGTGTCTTTCCTTTTGTACGAGTTCCATAGTATTTTCGTGTATCTGCACGTTGGGGTATTGCGCCATCTTCGTTCGGCAGATCTGATAAGCTGTTCATTTATATTGTACTTGACGGACGCTAGTGGAGATGGCACCTCATCCGAAACTTCAGGGAGGGTAGCTCCTTCCTTAGCTAATTCGTCCGCTTTCTCATTGCCCTCAACTCCCGTATGAGCACGGACCCAGAGAATTTGCGTTTTTCTGCTTTCTCCAAGTCTGTTGAGGGCGTTCCTAGACTCCAACACGAGTTTGGATTTGATAACACCAGATACTAGAGCTTTGATTGCTGCTTGGCTATCTATATAAATATTAATTAGGCTGTTACGAGTTTCTGCCATTAGTGCGAGTTTTGCCGCTTCACCTGCCGCGAAGATTTCAGCCTTAAAAACACTGCAGTAATCAGGTATTCTGAAGAGTCGCTCTATATTGAGCTCGTGGCAGTAGGCAGCGGCTCCTACTCCCATCGCCATCTTCGATCCGTCTGTGTAGAAATTGAAGACTTCACCCTGGTGGGCTACTTGCTCCATGAGTCCATGCGCCAATAGTCGAAATACCTAATTTAAAAAGATGTCGCAAAATGTAAGCAGTTTTTTGCTATTGTTCCAAGGATTACAATATCCATATGCACAGTGTTGCCAGTTTAGGGGTTTCCTCCCTAGATTTAGGTTGTTTTCATACTTTTAGGGGGCCGTTTAGGGGGAACAAATTTTCCTAGAAGAATTTTATGGGTTTATGATATGTAAATATACGTATGTATGTATAAACAAATGATGTGCGAAGTTTATAGTGTTTGATATAGATCTGTCAAATTTGTTGTTGTACAAAACAATCGTAACCTTCACAAGAGACAAGCGGAAATATTTTAGGATGGCATTTGGAACTTTTCCATAAATCTAACGTACCGATTCCAGTTTTTGAGATCAAAGCGGTTTGCTAGATATGAAACAATCAAATCAAATTAAAAATAATTCTAAAACTGATTTTTTTGAGAATTCTGATGGATCAAGTGATGATAATGATGTCGATTTGAGAATAGAAGATGAAATCGACGGTATTCGAAATCAGGCTTATAAGAATGCTAGCGGTAGAAATACAATAAGCGAGTTTCTTTGCGTTCCGAATAAATTACTCCCTGAAAAATTTCCAACTGAACTGGAAGAACTGATCTTATGCCACCTAAATTAGTAGAAGTCACCAAAGTAGGTGAAGGGGTTAAATATTTGGCATCAAGGTGTAGAAATTTGTTTGAAGAGGGCCTTTTGCTATTTAAAAAAGGATTTTGTTGAGCACTAAAGTCGATTGGTTGCCCATTTTTAATAGCTCAACTGGGAAATTTTTGCCAAAACTGGCAAATGTTCAAAATTTACAAAGGATTTATTTTCAATTTGAATATAAAGCAGTGATCGAAAACACCCTTCGTTGGGTATTTATATAATTCGTTAATGGACCACATCATAAAAAATGGAATCTTTATGAATGGTTTTCGGTTAAACGTTGGAAAACGGTGATTCATATGGGCATTTCCATGAATATGTCAACCACGACTGAAAAAATAAAACTGCTCGAAATTGTTTTCCAACACTGGCTATGGAAGGCAAAAATACTAAAATTTAATTATATGGAAGCATTTCCAGCCTATTAAAGTTTGAAAGAAAAAAAATAACGGCTTAAAGTCAATTGTCTCGTTGATTCATTTTAAGCAGTTTTGATCAACTACTTCCTCTCTTCAAAGGACTCACTTCAGCTATTTGTAACATTGCATTTCTACTCTCAAATTATTGTTACAACAACAATTAAGTAGATTCATGAGCAAAGAGAAAATAAGGAGTTCGATTAGCGGTGTTTTTTTTTTATTTTCCTTGGATGCTATTCTAATGTCACGTACGATGACCAAAAACATTGTTTTTCTTCCTCATTTGTTATTTGTCGGTCGCAGGTGAACAAAAATTAATTTTCAAATCAAGGCCATCGGGCAAATAATAGATTTAAAAAAAAATTTTTTTAATTTCGTAAAACAAAAAATTTATAAGCCAAGCAAGTTGGTCACGTACGATATCGTAAGTACTAAAAATGGTACGATTTGTTGAGAACCCAATTTTAATTTTTTTTTTAATTTTTTTTTTTTATCATATGTCTAAAATTCATTACGAGGCAACAAGAGATGAGCTTAGAATGAGCAACAAATGAGCTGGGTATTCATTCAAGGGAAAAATAAGAGTTAAATAAGTATATGACAGGGTTGGGTGGCAGCGAAAACTTAACGCCGAATAATTCCGTAAAAACAATAAATTTAACCGGGACTGTCTTTGTTTGTTATAAATATATTGTTTTTTGAATCGAAAAAATATTTTTTATTGGTCATTAATGAAGAATAATAGTGGGGGAAATTATGTCACGTACGATATGTCACGTAAGATATATGAACTTTCTTCCCTATAAAATCAACTAAAGATTTTTTAAATTTAAACATAACGAATTTAAAAGGAGAAGTATTTCACTAAGTGCAAGAAATTAGAAACAAAAAAATAAACTCCATTAATTCGCAGAGTTTTGCACATTTTTACAAGTACCTCAAAAGTACTTCCGATTTTGGTCACGTACGATATAGCCCTATTTCGCTCGATTTTTCCGACTCAAACATTTCAAATCTACTTATTTTTTTTTTTCAAATGATAAACTCTCTGAGTGGAACATATCGACACCATTTTCTTGGAGTTACTCCAATTTTTGTAAAATCTATTCAACTCTATTTGCGTACGAATTCCGCGTACGATTACCTGGAAATGCCCATATGTGACTTAACGGCACGTGCCTATATTAAATGTAAATAATTTACTCATTTTTATTGAATGTAAAAAATTCCTTTAGTTTGACTATTTTATGTTTATACCCGACACACTCTGTGTCGAGGGACGACAAAAAGGGAGAGAGATATATAAATAGATTAGATCTTACTCATTCATATGGATTACTTCAATACAACAATGAACGAAAGATTTTATATCAATTATGTCTTATGAAATGAATAATAGGGGTATTCACAAAGGCGTGTTAAAAACGTTGGAAAGTTGGAAAATTGGAAAATTTGCGACTTCTTAAAAAATTTTTAAACTTTTTTTGTATCTTGCACAACTTTTTAAGCAAATAAAATTTTCCGATTTTCCGACTTTACTATTTTCCGACACCTTTGTGAATACCCCTAATAAATAAAATATGGACTTGAGTAAAAAATATTTTGCGATTCATAAAACCTTAATGTATATGCGAGCTTGGATTTATGGTGAAAGTGTTCCTTGTACTCCTTCATTTTTCAGGGGCCATCTCATTGATGTGAATTAAATAAATTATTCTCTAAAAAAAAATTATTTTTCGTATAGAAAAACAGATGCAGAAGAAGAATTCTCAACGCAAAATCGGGCCACAAAGTCGAATTACCTTCATTTCCTTACCTAATAGGAATCAAATGACTTTCAGCTCTTTCTTTATAAGCATTCCCGACGAGGGGACTATCGATATTGTCTCTTACACGCTAAAATTCAAATGAGAACCGATCGAAAGTTAACATTCCTATGAAGGTCACTCTGATTCAAAAACATCCATAACAAAAATTTTCATTGATCGCATCATGCACGTCTAGTGCAGCATATCAGTACTGAGAGTGTCTATATGGGCTTACGTTTTTGTTAATATCTCCTAAAACTACCTTTTGATTTTGATAAAATTTTTTTAAGTAAAAGGTCATACTCAGAGGTATTTTTTAGAAGTAGCAAAAAAGTGGCGCGAAAACGAAAATACACTGAAAAAAATTTTTTAATTTTTATTTTCTCTTTTGTGAAAGTTTTTTTCTCAGTGTAAAATAAAAAAAAAAAATTTTTTTTATTTTCCGTTTTATAAGCTATCAGTTGCCATTTGTTTCATCTTTTTATCTTAATTCGTTTTTGAGATATAAATTTTTGAAAAAAGGGCTTAATAAAAAAGGGTTTTGTAAGAATATTTCAAGGACACTGGGAAATAGAAACCTAAAAATCGGTGCCTACAGTGTGTTAGGGTAGTTTCTATTTAAAAATCAACAAAACCTTAAAATCCCTTTCATTGGGCCGATTGCCTTCCTGAGTCGGCAAGACCCTTTCAAAACCATTTATGCTGTTTACAATAGTTGGGAACGAGTCGCAAAATGGCGGTATGTATTATATAAATTCCTCTTTAATCGACGATTCATAACAAAATCTAACGGAATTCGACATAGGTACAAGATTATTTTTTATTACTTATGGAAATCCCATGAGAAATATTTCTTAATGGGCGTGTTGTTTCGACCTGGTTTGCTTGAAATATACAAACAAATATGGCTATGACTCGTCTGACTACAGAAACCTTGCTTGTTTTTATTTTTTTTTATTGGCGACCATTACTAGAATTTCCAATCGTAAGAATTTCCCTGAACAGGCTTTTGAAATATTTTCTTTGTATGCAATCAATTTGACCTTAAACAGTTTTTGTGTACTTCATATATGGGTATTTCCATAGTAACGGGTGTGACAGATTTAGGCGAATTCTTTAAATTTCTCTAAAACCATCAACCCTTCGATAACAGTGTTGCATATTTTTGAAGCTTCCATTTTTAAAGTATTTCTACCATTTCAAAGAATCCGTTAAAAATTACTTTTAATGCCTTAAAAACCTTCAAAAGGAGGTAACGGGTGTGACGTTAGAAAATGGGGGTTTGTATGTTATTTGTGTTCATTAATCGATTCTGTAAAATTTTCCAGGAAACATATAAAAAGAATGTTTAACCAACAGTTCTAAG
The DNA here is from genome assembly GCA_020466095.1 of Chlorops oryzae. NCBI lineage: Eukaryota > Metazoa > Arthropoda > Insecta > Diptera > Chloropidae > Chlorops > Chlorops oryzae. The sequence continues at coordinate 93,009,457 of CM035806.1, forward strand.
GAGTATTCTGACTATGAAGAAGTATTTACTTATAATGTATCGGTATTCGTATGTGTTTTATACCATTTTACAAAAGTAACGGGTGTGACAGAAAAAAGTAACGGGTGTGACAATATAAATTGAAACAAGAGTTATATGAGGAAGACGAGTTTTTTAAAATATATTTCAGTGTAGCTATTATAAAAAATATCAACGTAGTATTTTCGTAAAAACAGCTTCATTCGTTTTCCGTTAAATAACTTGCTTTTAAAAGTTTTTGGTTTCTTATCACACGATTTTGGTTTCCTGTTACTGAATAGACTTTTTTTGATAATAAGGTTTTGAGAATAAGGTTTTGTGTGTGGTGATCAGTGTGAGTCGTCAGCATACAGTATTAATTAAGACATTTACAATATACTATTAACTAATACATAAATAATAAACTTCTATATTATTTAATATTTATATAATTTAATTTTATTCTTTATTTGTTTATTTATTTTTTTTTATTTATTATTTATTATTAATTTTGTATTATTTATTATTACTTATAATTTATTAATTATTAATTATTTATTCATTATATGTTATTTATTATTTAAAATTTATTATTTATAATTTACTATAAATGAACTGTAAGGTAAATTGGCCCAAAAATATAACACAAAAAAATAAATAAGTAACGGGTGTGACACCGTTTTAAGTGTTAAAAATGCCATCTCTGTCACACAAACTTCAACTAGGTTTCGGTTTATTATTAAACGGAATTACCTTCTTACTATCTGCAGGTTAACACTTTGTTAAATTCTTTTGCTAAAAGATAATTAATTGTTTGTAGTTTATCGGTAACGGGCGTGACAGTCTAAGGTTAATTTTCCAAACGTCTGTATAAATTTCAACATATAACCTAAAGCATTCTACTTTTTCTGCAAACCAGATAAAATGACATACTTTTTAGCTGATATCTATTTGTGCTGCCACATATTCAAAAACAGCTTGTAGCGAAAGCTCAAAAAAGGGATAATTTTTTTGTTTGCGATGTGTTTAAATAGCACTATTTCAAAATTAATTTGTATACAAACCAGACATATTTTTTAATATTACTCTACATGAAAAAAATGATGCATGTATATATGTTTTAATAAGAAAAACAAAAATGTGTTAAAGTGTAAATTTTTTTGCAGTTGCACAGGGTACGTTTTCGTGGAAATGCCCATATATATATATATATATATGCACACCCCATTTAAAAACAGGTAAGGGTGTTATAGTCAGGCGAGCCTGAGAAAAGAATTCCCGACACAGACACACATCTTCAAATAATTTTTAATACCAGGAGTTGTTTAAGGCCATAGGGGCCCCATATACCGACTTTGGTTTAATTTCTTTATGAAAAACGCCCCTTTGCCGGGCCCACTTTTCCAATTTTTCGAAATTCTAATCGCAGGCTTAAATATACCCGCAAATGCCAAATTTCATCAAAATATCTTGAAAAACATCGGTTTTAGAGCAGCTTTTGTGCTTTTCGTAACATACCCTAGTACTGGAGGTACCCCTAAAAATAGTCCGATCGGTTCCATTCTCGAACTTGTTCTGACTCATGTCGCCGTGAGCACGCATACCAAATTTCATCAAGATAGCTCAACTCCTTCGATAAGCAAACTGTATACAGACAGACAGACAGACAGACAGATAGACAGGCATACAGACAGACAGACAGACGGACATGTCTAAATCAAATCTCCTGGTGACGCTGATCATTTCTATATATATTTTGTATGGTCTATCTCGACTGGTTCTGGGTGTTACACACAACCACACAAACGCAATATACTCTCGACACAGAGTGTGTCCGGTATAAAAACAGACGTTAAAAATATTGATGACCGATAAGACTCTATCGACCATAAAGAGGTTTCTCAGAAGTTAAAATCCTCAAAGGATGCATAAATGTTTTTGTTTTTCTTTTTTTTTTTTCGTAAATATGAAATACAAACACGGAAAAAAACTGACTGAATCAATGAAAGAATGGGTCTTATTGTCGTTGGCTCTGATCATTAAATGGTCATAAAATCCTTTGTGCATAAAATACTCATTCATTTCAATAGCTTAATGAGGGATTTTCTTAACAGCTGTCGCATAGGGCAATATGCGCATGAGACCTGCTTAAAATTTAATTTTGCATTTGCACTTGGCAAAATTATATACAATATAATAATCTCTTCGACTCTTGTGTAAACATAACACCTTTTGAAATAAAGAAAACAAAACGCTAGCGTTAAATAAAAACAAATTCTTAGAGAATGAATTTCTTTTCTTTGTTTTTCCTATGGAAATTCTACAGTGGCAATGGAATTGAAAATCTTTTGTTCGCTTTTCTCATCCCATTATCTCAAAAACGAATACGAATTTTTGCTTTTAGGAAAATACACACTACCTCTGTATTACGTTCTTCTGTGTACTCCCTGATTCTGTGACAGCGAAAAACATTTTTTTTATATTCAGTGGTTTAATACTTCATTGAAGTGCCCATTTTGTAGTAGGACTTCAAAATAAACAACTTAAAGTATTACCCTAACTAAATACAACAGTGGGATTCATACAGGCCACAAAATGACTGGAAATTTTCGATCGCACAGTTTTCCGTCGGCGAATCAACGACCCTTCGACGTAGGCGCTTCGCAAAACTTATGTGTATTAATATAAATATTCTATCCTCTTTCGAATTAAGACTTCCCAGGAGTCAGCGGAGCCACCACAACACTAGCGATTTCACTAGCCACTAGGTGTCGGGGATCGGTCCCTTTCCTATCCAAGACGCTGGCGAATTTAACATTACGATCTCATTGCCGAGGACAGGTCGTCCTTTTATGCGCCACCTTTAACCAGTCATTTCGCTAGCGAAAAGGGGCAGGAAAATGGCCTAGCACCAGCGACTGAGAAAAAAGAAAAATTTCATTTTTTGTTTTGACTTTTTTTAAACTTATTTATTTTATTAATTATTATATTTTTTTGTTTATCTATTTTTTATTTTAAATCTTTTTTATACTTCTCTTAAAATTTGCTCGCCTCCACCGAGCCTCGAACCGCTGACCACCAGATCGCTGGGCGAACGCCTTAACCATTACGCTAAACGAACGAATTTAATTTCTTGGTCAAAATGCTCACTTGAATTTAACGTTGCTCAGATTTTGGGAAACGTATTTAACGAATTTTTTTACTCCAAAAATTGTTTACTTGAAAATGAACCATTCAAAAAAAAATAATAATAAAACCTTAAAAATTTAGAGGAAAATGTTTGTCTTCCAAAATAACTGAACTATAAACAAAAAAAAAAAAACTCTAATTTATAAAAAAGTAAAAAATTTAGGAAAAATTCTCGCCGCACGCAGGGACTGAACCCCGAACCTTCCGGCTATCGAGTCATAGATTGAACCACTGAGCTATCGAACGTTTGACGGGCAAATGATCAGAATGCGACATAAAAGCAGACAACAGCAAAAACAATCATACGCAGCGAATAGGGAAATGTGAGCTGAGGCCTATCTACTCTTTCAGGTTCATGTGGCAGGCATTGAGGGCATTTTTGAACATATGATCACGATAATAAAACAGATACACAAAATAACATTTCCTCGAAAGCCACATAAGTATTTTTTTATTTAATTTAATTTCCAAAGTTTCTAAACAATTATATATTCTATGCTTTTATATACAAAAAAGAAAAAAAATTATGTAAGGGTGTTAAAGGCAGGCGAGCCTGACAGTAAAATACCCGACACAGGCACACATGTTTAAATAATTTATAAGCCGCGCCCAAATAACAGGACCATAAGAAAGGATATTGAAGAGATTTTTAAGGTCATAAGGGGACCCATATACCGACTTTTGTTCAATTTCTTTATGAAAACTGCCCCTTTGCCACACCCACTTTTCCAATTATATACCCTACACACTCTGTGTCGAATAATATAAAAAAAATACACTCGCTGGAGCAAGGATCGAACCCGCCGACTTTGTTTTTTACAAGAATTCATATCAAAATTAAGAAGTTCTCGAAATGTTCTTTAAGAACTGATACCGTAGTTCCAATGATTTGATATCGTAGTTCTATGATATATTATCGTAGTTCCTTTTATTTGATATCGTAGTTACTATGAAATGACATCATAGTTCCAAAGATGGAATATGATAGCTCCCACGATGGAATATCGTTAAATCTACGTTATATATCGTTTAAATCAATGACATTCCTCATCGTAGAAACTACTGCAAAGCTGTCGTAGAATCTATGATATCTTGCAATTCGACCTATACTAGGTGGGCAGAAAAGTTTATAAGCTAACACAGTAAAAATAATTTTTTTTGCTAAATTCAATTTTATTATTCAATATAGTTGCCTTCGAGGGAGATACAGCGAGTATAGCGATCTTGCAACTTTTCGATGCAATTTTTATAGTACTCTTTCGGTTTCGCCTCAAAATAGGCTTCAGTTTCGGCAATCACTTCATCATCGGCCTTAAATTTCTTGCCTGCGAGCATTCTCTTCAGTTCTGCAAACAGAAAATAGTCGCTGGGGGCCAGATCTGGAGAATACGGTGGATGGGGAAGCAAATTGAAGCCCAATTCATACAATTTGGCCATCGTTTTCATAGACCTGTGACACGGTGAATTGTCTTGGTGGAACAACACTTTTTTCTTCTTCAAATGCGGCCGTTTCTCAGCGATTTCGTCCTTCAAAGGCTTTAATAAGATATCAATTGCGGATATAATAGTTACTACGTCGGATATCATAGATTCTACGACGGATTTTTTTGAGTGTCCATATAAAGTCCAACTGATACAAAAATTAGAGCGTGGTGAGCATGGAATGCGTCGGGCATACGTCGATTGGGTGAAGGAACAACAACAGCAAAATCCTGAATTTTCCCAACAAATTTTCTTCAGCAATGAAGCACATTTTGAGCTCGGTGGCTATATAAACACCCAAAAATTCCGTATATGGGGCTCAGAAAATCCATAAGTGATTGCTGAGAGGGGGCATTGCATCCGCTAAAGGTCTGTTTGGTGAGCATTATGGTCTGGTGGAGTCATCGGGCCGTAATTCTTTGAAAACGAGGACGGCGAGATGGTAAATGTGAATGGTGATCGCTTTGGCAGCATGTTAACCGATTTCTTTTAGCCAGAAACTGAAGATTCTGATACGGAGGACATGTGGATTCAGCAGGACGGTGCCACGTGCCACACAACAAGACCAATCATGGCCATATTGCGAACAAAATTTGAAGGACGCACCATTTCGCGTTGAGGTGTTGCCAATTGGCCGTCGAGATCGTGCGATTTGAACCCGCCAGACTTTTTGTTTTTGTGGGGTTACGCTCAAGACCGTGTCTATGCCGACTTTCCACAAACTCTTGAGCATTTAAAAGGCAACATTCGTCAAGCTATGGCCGATATTTCAGCCCATATGTGCCGAATAGTAATCGAAAATTTCCTTTTCAGAATCTATGTCTGCAAGAAGGCCCTACACAGAAAAACTGACTACGAAAAATTCCAATCAATGGCGTTTGTTAAACTCGAATCATCGGTTTTTTAATTGTCCTAATTAAAAAATTCTAACAAATCACGAAATTCGGGAAAAGTTTGTAATTTTAAATTATGAACAAAAATTTGGTTGAGTATTTTGTTGTATTGAATACCAAAAGTATTACCACTTAACAAAATATTTGATTGAATTTTTTGTTATATTGACGAAACTTTTGTTTGGAATTTTTGAAAGTGCATATAAATATTTTTCTAAAATTCTCATTAGGGGCCGTCCATATATTAAGTCAGCATGTTTTTGACCATTTTAGACCCCCTCCTCCCCCTTATCATCAATCGTCATCAAACAAACCCCCCGCCCCCCCTCGTTTGACATCATCTTTGATGACTTTATTATTTCACAAACAAATAGAAATTTAATATAGTTTTACTGTTTTCTTATAAGATAGTGATGATGACGTGATCATTGCGAATTGACCCCCCTCCTCTCATCATAAAGCGTCATCATTCGCGAGACCCCCTCCTCCCCCCTGTATGATGACGTAGTATATGGACGGCCCCTTAGCTTTATGCGGACTTACATACAAGAAGGGACAAAATAATCAAAAATTAGCTCACATATCGATCAGTTTATTCAAAAACCTCGTAAGTACAAAATCATAGTTTTGAGAAAAACTGAAAAAAACTGAATACAGCTGCTATATAACCGTATATTATTAAAACATTTAAACCAAATTATTAACAGACAATTAACAAATATACTCGAGATCGTATTTTGTAAATATTTACTGTTATGTAGAAAATATAAGCCATTAAATGTACTTACGAGGTTTTCCTGAAATTGTATACCAAATAAATTTAACAAAATTAAAAGTAGCTTCGCACAATATTCAAAGTTTTTATTGAAAAAAAAAAAACGCTTATTCAACGGTTTAAACTTAAATTAAAGTAAATATTAACAAAAATAAGGGAAATTAAACAATTGAAGAAAAAATATGAAGGAAATTTAAAGAAGATTAATGGGTATGTTGTCAAAAAAATGCCAAAAGTCTTTGGGTATAATTTTTTTTAAGCTTTGAAGGTCATCAAATTTTTTTTGTTTAATGCCAATAGGCATTATGTTCTATGGAGCGGTTTGGTTTGCATATCACAATTTTTTATGCATTTCTTGCAAGTAAAACAAAGCTAGTGCATTTACGAGGTTTTTGAATAAACTCTAATGTACGCTTGCTATTCTATGTAGAATAAATTCAGCTACCATTTAAGACCAAAATCTCAATTTCGTCGAAATTGTACTTACGAGGTTTTTGAATAAACTGGTCGAATATGTTTATGATATTATAATTTATAATTATCGTGCCTAAACTGACTTTACAGACTCCAATTTTATTATGGAATATGTAGATGAGGCAGTTTTCACTTTTTTATTTATTTAAAATTATTGGTTGATTTTTATTAATACTTTTGGTTGTTGATATTACAAATCATTTGTTGAAATATTTAATTGAGTGTTAATACTTCGAGTAATTGACCCAATTAAACGATTTGTTAATAGAACCAAAAGTGTGATAGGCTGAGTTTTAACAACGATTTTGTTATATTAGGGGTATTCACAAAGGCGTGTTAAAACCGTTGGAAAGTCGGAAAATCGGAAAATTGCGACATTTTTTAAATTTTTTAAACTTTTTTTGTATCTTGCACAACTTTTTAAGCACTTAAAAATTTCCGATTTTCCGACTTTCATATTTTCCGACGCCTCTGTGAATACCCCTATTGATAAAAAAATTGGGTGTGTCAAGTCGAAATTTGGCACACAGGTATATCGGGATCCGAGTATGATCCTAAGTAAAACTTCCACTTCCACGCCCACAAATGAATTTATTGTGTTTTCAGTAAAATGCTTGCAACTTGCGAACCACTCAACAAATTTCATTGATTTTTGGTGTACGGATAAACTACAAAAAGGGACATATCCTGGAAAAAATGGACGCCGTCCTCCTCGAGCCATGTCCACAAATAAGCCCACAAATAAGGGTTTATCGTAACTTGTGAAGTAAAAGGCATAGAAGCTTCAAATTCGCAACATAGGTTCAACAAGACAAATGAAAGGTGCAGGAAAAAAACTTATGTAGCCCGCCCACTGCCACGCCCACAAATGGAGATTTTTCGTAACATAGTGCGCCAATCATGTTGGGACGCTGGGTATTTCAATGTCGGGCGTGACCGACTTTAGCTTTCTTACATGTTTTTTTTTTTTTTTTTTGCATTAATGAATGTACGAAAGCTAGTTATTCCTCTAGTATTGAAATATTATTGAAATATTTTATTATTATCTACCTAAGTATTCAAAAATAAATAACGCTCACCACAGCGGGGACAGGGCCTACAGCGAATTGTTACTGCTTGCGTAGGCTTGGAAAATATTTTATTCGAATGCTTGGATTTATATGTTTTCCGATCTCAAATCCACAGTTGCATGCGGAATTTCGATCAAATAGTACTATAGGTCTAACTGTCGACGTCGAAAGGCCTCTGCCGCTAATAAGAAACTCCCCATTAGGCAGGGATAGGAAACTCAACTCTTTCGAGAAATTCACCAGAAAGCTACTAACAACAATACGGGCAGACAAAAAGTGGCACTATGATGCCACTTGCAAGAAAATTATCAAAGAAACACGGCGTCGGCTCTGTTTTTTATATTGCTCGAAAAGTTCATAACTGAAACTTTAATAAATTTATTACGATATGTTTTTGCTTAATGTGCGCGGATGTTTTAATTTTGTAATAAATTGACATACATTTTTGACTACGGCTACGAATTTGATTGTACATCGAATTTAGTATTTTTGCTGAAACAGTGTGATCAGAAAGTTATGTGGACAGGGTAGGACAAAAAAAACCATTTCTATTTCTCCTTAATATTGAGTTTCCTTGATTATTTTTATGTTTTTCAAGCATTTCAGGACATTTTATGAATTTGGTAGATATTTTATATGTAATGTACTCGAAAATCTCCCAAAATTAAAAGTGGCAATGCATTTCACCACAGCAGAGCTAAAGATTTCGCTGCCATTGCATGCTTCTCTTTTCCTCATGCTATATGCCTATGTTGCAGCAGCGTAGCTCTAACATATTGCAGGGATTAGGAAGAAGAAGAGTTAGACCTATAGTCCTATATGTCCGTGCCTTGTTCGCGTTATGAGCTGGCTCCAATCACCAAATCATACAGTACTATAGATGGCACTTGGCAAAAAACGTGTGTGTTGAATTGAAGTAGGCCCCCTGTGCATGCATTCTTATGGAAAAATCAAAAACGTAGCACGCCCCCTGAAAATTCCGGTTCCGGTCTAACAAATATTTTATAATCTTGTAACATGAACTAAAATTTCTGTTAAAAATCAGCTATATATAAGTGTTAATCAATGCTTTTTCATAAGAACTCATTTTATTTTTCAGCAAAATATGTTATTTTTATAAAATCAAAAAAAATTAGATAAAATTTTGCTCATATTATTGAGGAACGATAAAGCAGAGTACTCATGCGTCGAATATGACCGATTCTCAAAAAGTTTGAATTCCACCACTTCTGAGGTGGATATGAAATATTCAGTGATATCATAACTAAAATTGCTCGATACATAATTAGTGACTCAAGTACTTATTACATATCATGATAAATAGAATGCATAAACTATATATTTTTGGATCTCTTCTGAATGAAAAAGGTACAGAATTGCATAAACTATCATAAAAAAACTTAAAAAGTTTAACGTTAAAAATAAAACATAAAAAAATGTACACGCAAGTATGTTTAGTTACAAAATTGAGTGAATACTCCAAAAATTATAGCATCACTAGTTCACCACGGATTTCGGTTGTTGTTGTAAGTGTCCCCTATATTACTATATGCACCAAATGTAGCTCACATCAGAAGCCTGACCACGGTCATTTAAACGTGTTGTAACCTTAAATTTCAATACAGCGAAACTAATCCTGACTAAGGATCTGATCCTGTTCATCGCTAAGTCTAAACGTGTGTCAAGGAGGAATAGAAGTACTCAAGGGCACTCGTATTGGACAAGTTCAACGAAGATAAATCGTTCTAACCTAACAAATTCGAAAATAATCCTGACGACGGTCATTTAAACGTTCGATCCTTACATAGTATTGCAAAAGTTCTATCCTGGCATATGTGGACCTAACTGTGTCCCTGCCATTTAAGGGGACCTTCTGGTCTAGAGCACGAAAATTTAGGGTATTTTCATGTTTTTTTTTTTGTATTAAGCCAAATAAAAAACGATTTTCTAAGTATGCAGGCTTATTATATTCTTTATTGACAAAAAATAAAAACTGTTGTTGTAATTTTATTTTTTTTTTGGTATTTTAAAAATGGCGTTGAAGTGGACCCTCTTTGAAAAAGTACCTCCGTGGTGTGAAAGATTTTGGCAGTTCTGGTAATCGAAAAAAAAAAACAAAAATATTTTATTAATCAGAATGAATGCGGCTATGGCAGGAACTAGAATAAAAAAAATTGTTTTTAAATTGACAAAATGGCGCAATTTTTTATTTCAACCATCAAAAACTCCCCTTTTTTTGACCATTTTTTTAATGAAAAAATATGAAGTTCTTGAAATAAAAATTCGATTCTAGTTCAGGCCATAGCCATTGATGTTATGAATAACATATAAAAATTCCAGACAAATCGGTTCGATGGTTTTTTTGTTTTCATTCACACCAGGTCAAAAAAAGTAGTTTTGAGATAAACGCGTTCAAAGTTGCTTTGATCAAGCGCGCTGCCTGCTGTCTCCACCTTCTAAAAAGGCTGTAGCAAAGAAAATATTGTCAATATCTTCACGAAACTTTGACAGCATATTCTTAAAAGTCTATTCTTCCGAAATATATATAAAAAAAAAAATCAATTTTCAAAACATTCTAGACCAGAAGGTCCCCTTAATTTGCACCAATGCTTTTTTTTTTTTTTATTAATTTTGTCCAAAAATAATTTCCATGTCTCATTATAATGCACTGTTATGGATTATTTACTACTTTTGAAACTGTAAATAATGAAATATTTCTCGCGGCTGTAATTTAGTTTACCACATAAATACGTTTTTTTAGTCTCTGATATCCACCGCGAATTTGATGACCTCCTCGAAAAGGAAGAAGTGTCCTTCGGCAACTGAACAATATTATTTTATGCATTTATATTGCTTAAATACCCATAACCTCATGAGTTTGCTCTAGAGAATTGCCGTTCAAAGAGAATGCAACGGCTTCATATCAACCCTCCGCCGCGGCGCCGTTCGTTCAGCTTTCATTCGTGAAAAAACAATTTCAATTATCCCCAAATTACCTCGTCAACGACTCTCTAAATTCTCTAATTAGGAATATGCATCAATGCCGCTCAAGGCAAAAACTCTCTCTCTTGGGAGTTCGCAAGGCAGAAACTTAGACTCCGTATTCTTGCAAAAAAAAAAAAACAATAATAAATTCGGTTACAACTAAAGGGATGAAAAGAAGCCCTTGTAGTTATGTTTGTGTATCAAATCCTTAGAAATCTACTTGATTAAACCGCAAAAGCCAAATACATGTAATGTTCATGCTCTTCCTTCAAACAATGTTAAAATAAACCAGTCCCAGGCGTACTCGTCTAACAGTAGCAAGCTAAGCCGATTATTACGGTATTTAAGGATTACATGGACTTTTCAATTTTGTTATCATACCCTCTTTTGAAATGTTCAACAACTCATTTTGATCAATGGTGTAAAAAGCAAATTTTTCAAGTAGTGTTTTTCAAGAAATGGCCAATTAGATTAAATATTATGAGCAAACAAGGACAATAGCAAAAAGTGGTTGCTCAAGCACCAAAAAAAACAGGGACCAGTAGGGGCCTTGTGATGAGGCTCTGTGGACTCGATTTGAACAACAAACGTTCGTCCGTCGTTCGCAAACGGGGAAAAGTGACAGGGGATAAAATTGACAAAAATTTTCATAACAATATCTTAATTTTCTCATCTAGAATTTTATATAAAATATATTGAAAAGGAACTCGACTAATGATTTGAAGAGCTATGCTCTTGATCCCAGGTTTCAAGGTTCGATTCCCGGCACAGGCGAACGGAGTGTAATGTTCAAAGCCTAGCACTGGTTTTTCAAAAAAAAATCGCATGTAAGGAGCACACTACATACCCAGCAGTAATTCTGAGGTCAATTTCCACAAAGTCACTAGACCACGGTGTGGACCTAACGTGACTAGTTAAAATGACGGCAGTTTTTTGTATGAAATGTGACTGCAGCGGGACTAGATTCTTTCTAACCAGACAATGTCTAGTTAAAAAGAGATCTATGAAGCGTGAGTTTGAAAATATTTTTATGCTTTGTGCCTACGAGGTATAGAAAAGCATTGTTTTGCTTTAACTTCGCGTTAAGATCACAAAACCAACATGGCGTCTTTAGCTCAGTGGTTGAAGCTATCGCTCGGCAGCCGCGTTGGCCAGAGTTCGATTTCTGGTGTGGGTGATATCTTTTTTTTTTTCAATTACGTTTTTTTTTTATATTTATGTCTTAATTTATTTTTTAATAATTTTTATTTTTTCCATCCATATTTTAATTTTGTTTTCTTTTTTTAATTATTTAAAAAATCTAAAATAAATAGGAACCTTATTTTTCAAGTAAAAAATGTTTTGAGTGCAAACTGCTTGTTTCACGAAAATCTGAGCAACCATAAAATCAAGTTAGCATTTTGAACACGAAATTAAATTTGCCCCTTTAGCCCAAAATCCAATATTGCGAGAGCCCGATGCGAGAGTACGCGACGTCACGAATATGTTTTGCGTGACGCATTTCAATCTCCCATGAGAGTTTTGCGTCGCCCAGATGATAGCATAATTTTGCTTCTAGTAATGCAATATTTGAACCGAAAACCAATCTAACGAGTACCGAGTACTCATAAAAATTATACGTTATCACTTAAGTTTAAATTTTAATTCAAAATTTTCATAAATTTTCAAAATGAACCAAAGCTCGCGGAATATTTTAAAAGCTCTTTTTCACTGAACAGTGAACAGTTTTTGGTAAGACTTTTATTAGTTTAAACCAGTACTTAATAGCGAGTACTAAAAAAATAGCTATATCATTAATCTGTCAAATTGCCAAATTGCAACGAGGAATATTCAATGTATCGAAATTTGTGTGCGTCTCGTCTCGCGCTCTCGCATCGTGCTTTCGCAATGTTAGATTTTGGGCTTTTGCCCCAGTGCGTTCAAGGGTTCACCTAGCAAGCCAAGGGATCACCGGTTCGAAGCTCGGCCGAAGCAAAAGAATTAAAAAAAGACAAGGAGTCAAAAGAAGAAAAACAAATATGAAAAAATAAATATAAAAAAATAAAAATTTAATTTAAAAAAATGCAAAACAAAAATAAACTTTTCTTTTTTGACCCAAAATCAACCCAACTGCGTATACTACTCTATATATGGTCTAGTCCATATGGGACTAGTTATTTTCCAATGACAGCACAATGTTAAATGTGTCAGTTCGTTCCATGCAAAAGTAAATTAAGTGGGACCAGTCATAGTGACTTTTGGTCTACTCCGGGGAGTAGTATCCGGAGTAGTCCCATTTACTGCAGGGTAATAAGAAAATACACTCACACAAACACAAGAAAACCTCCTTGGTATCACCATGGGCCGATTAAAGGCCTAACCCAGCAAACAATATGAGCGCTTTCGGACACTTTTTGTCGACTTTTTTATGAGCATTGACCGTCATAATGTGCACAAAAAAGAGTCCGAAATGAGTGTTTTTTTCTATGAAACCGGTCGCCCTTTATGTGGATAGTTTATGAGCCTAATATGACTTTTTTCGGACTCAGAAAAAAGTTCTTTCACCTTCGTAATGAAGTACATAAAAACCTCATAAAAGGCACCTAAAAGATAATTTTCTAGGCACTTGAAACGCTACTGAATCACCTCCTAAAAGGCTCTTTTATCACACATATTGAAGTGCAGATTTAATTGCAAAAAATGCACTAAACTGTGCACTTACCTGTGCACTTTAGAAAGAATCGAAATTATTAAAATTTTTGATAATAGCATTTTTAATAATAATAACTAACAATACTTATTAAAAAAAGTGAAAAATAAATAAAAATTCACATTCTTTAATTAAAACAAACAAAACTTAAAGACGAAGACTGGCTGCGGCGTCGTTTCTCTCCTATGGGCTCCTTCATGGTGTTAATGTACTCCTTCCGGCTTGACCTTTGGGCACTACTCATTTTATTTAATTTTTCTTTTTCCCCCGGCTAAAACTTAAATTTTATAATTGTCACATTGACTACTTACACACCTTTCACATCGAAATTTAACCAGAACCAGTGGCGTGTCTAGAGAAATACTGCTTTGATAGTGCTTATATTTTCCACAGTGGTGTATTGAACAATTATAAGACATTAACCCAAAAATTTTTGGGGGGGGCTAGAGGAAGTTTAGAGAGTTATGGACCAAAAACCAAAAAAATCCGAAAAATTTATGGCGTCCGATTTGGATGAAAATTTATATATAGAATAAGTGAAAAATTCTAAGAATTTTAGCACTAAAATTTTTTCCAAAAACTGGTCCTTTCTGGACCAGTTTGGAACTAGACCCTAACTAGACTAGTTGTAATCGGTTTCTTGAAAAAATTTTGACGCCAAAATTCTTAGCATTTTTCGCTTATTCTATATATAAAATTTCATCCAAATCGGACGCCATAAATTTTTCGGATTTTTTTGGTTTTTGGTCCATAACTCTCTAAACTTCCTCTAGCCCCCTCCTCCCCCCAAAATTTTTGGGTTAATGTCTTATAATTGTTCAATATACCACTTTGGAAAATATAAGCACTATCAAAGCAGTATTTCTCTAGACACGCCACTGACCAGAACTGAAAAGCACAACTGAAAATTTGAATCGTCTTGCATATCGCGTTATTTTTCGCAGAATTTTCAACCAAACCAGTTGTCAACTCTGAAAACGCTCTTTTTCTGAGCCCGTGCTAAAAAAAAACGACAGAACATGCTCCGAAAACGCTCCATTTTTTGTGTTTACTCATTAAACGCTCTTAAATTAGGCTCTTTTTAGACACATAATTCGGAGCGCTCCGAAATTTGCTTGCTGGGAAGTGGCAGCCACTTCAACCTACCTACCTACCTATGACTAGGTCAGCAGAAAATATTTACGAAAAACATTAAAAAAGTTTACTTTGAAATATTTTTTTTTGGTTGAAATTTTTTTTTGTTTGCGGAAGTATTTATTTTTTTCAAAAATATTTTTTTGATCAAAATATTTTTTACTATGCCGAAATATTTTCTTAAATGATTCATCGCCTCGAATAACGTTGTAAGCGACAAATTTCAAATATTTGGAAATTTCTCATGCCAGACAGTTCGAACGAAGTCATTTCACTTCTTTAATGTTCTGAGTTGTTGAGAAATGTCCAAGAGTTGACCAAATAAAAATCCTTTTTTGATAGCTCAAAGGCCTAAAGTGTTATTGACAGTGAAAGTCCGAACATCAATTTGTCGCTTACAACGTTATTCGAGGTGATGATTCAAATAGTGAAATATGCACGATAAAAAAATGTAGACTGCAGTAAGAGTATTGATTTGATGAAACGTTTTTCGTTTCTACACTGCACTATGGTTCAGAAGACCAGTTTTTGCGGCAAAAAGTCATTTTTATATTTGTTGTTTTTAAAAAAAATTTTATTCCTATAGGTTTGAGATACTTCAAATAAGAAAAAAGTTATTCGAAAAATATGATAGCTGGTAACCCTTTTGCTCTACGGGACGTCAAAACTATTGTTTTGTGTTTTCTTCGTTTTAATATTTCGTACGCATAAAATTTTGTTCTGATTCGAAAGCGCATTGCTTGAAAACTATTGTAAGATTGATTGTTTTTAATAATGGAAAGTGTTGCTAAAGGTATGTTGAACAAAGAATTAATTCCTCTTTATTAAAGTTGCTTTCGTTTTTGTGCTGCAGTCTTTTGAAGTGTATCATCTTTTTCGACTTTTTCTTTTTATTAATTTTGTGTTTCGTGGAGTAGAAGTAACGGGATTGTCACGGATTGTCGAAAAGTTTTATATTTTTGGAAAGGCTGTAGTATCTTCTTTCTTATGATTATAAAATTATCTGCAGATAAGTGCCAATCATTTGTAAAATTATAATTTTTCATAATCAATTACGATTAAGAACTCAGAAATTTTTCAATTTTGGGTCGACAACAACAAAGAAAATTATGCTATTTTGAATTGGTACGCTTCAAAATTGAAAGGACGTATTGGTGATGAAGGAATGGCATCAATAAAACAAAAAGTTAAAAATAATAAAATTGAATTTACTTAATTTAACAGTTGCGTCCACAACAACGCAGTTGATTTAAGCTGTTTCCATATGCTTGCATGGGTTTGCCTCAATTGACGGAACGCACCTGACGCGTCATTGGAGATGGCACTTAGGGGCGCAAAAGACGAAAAAATTGTTCCCCCAAACTTTTAGACGGAATTGCGAATCATTTGCGACGTATAGCGAACCAGGGTGTTAATTGATACGTGACGTAAGTGCGAATCGACGTATAACGAGGCGACTTATAACGAGACCCCACTGTATAGGTATTTTAGAAAATTTGTTTTTATTTTAAAAATTATCTTGTCATTTTAATTATGACCGTGATTAGTTCGACAATTTAAATTTCAATCCATTTTTGAAAATTATCATGTCAATTCAACCTGAAATATGGTTAATTTAAAAGGAAAATCTTTATTTTTTCCAACAAGGAAAATTGTTAAAATAAAATGATTCCTCGTTGAAGCCGTTTTGTATATTTTTCCTTTTGATTTAACCAGTTTTCTGGTTGATTTTTCTCTCTGTGTAATAGCTTTCGTCCTATGGTTCTGATCGGTCCAAAATTAACCAAAATAACGTGCAACTATTTTTAATGAAGGTTTTGATATCGGTCTTTCGATGGCGGATTTTCCGAATAGTCAACATACGCAGCTGCCTAGGACGGCAAATTTTCGGGGGCAAATTCTGGCCGTCAATGCATCAATAACAAAAAAACCGAAAATTGGACTGTTGTCTGAGCCGGCAAAATCGCAACAGCCTATGGCGGCAAATTCTCTCAATCCACCGTTGCGATCTTTGTATTTAAGTACCTACATTTGGAAATACTTTTTGAACATAATTCATTTTTGTTTTTTCTTTGAGAGCACCATCAATATCATTCTCTTTCAATGGAATTCGAAGTTGCAAACTTTAAGCTTAAACAAAATAATTTTCATGGCAAAAAGATCAAAAGATCTATTAATGATTGCGGTGCTAAACAATTTCAGATTATTTTGAAACATTATTCGAGCTTAACCGCTTTGCACCTCCGCCTAGGGCGGACATGGCCATGTTTCGTCACGACGCCACCCGTGACTCATCAGCGCCTTTGGAGTGCATAAGTGTTTGAAAATTCAAACACCTTATAGGTGAAACTTTTTACAAAGTTTCTGAGAATTATACGCATTAGATGTGAAGCTAATGGTATTTTAGGGAATTCTCTTAGATGGGACCTCCACTTAAGATTTGTATACTTCATCATTTGGCCGTGAAAGAAGCGTATGTTGGTGCAGGCATTGTCGCAAAATAATAGCAAAAGCTTTGAGTGCTGTACGGTACAGTTAATATTATAAAGTAGAAAAATTTTACTAAAATCCTTACTCTATTTGATTGCAATGAATAACATTTTTTTTTTTTTCAAATTATTTAAAAGAAACCATCGCCGCGAGTCCTCTAAAACTCATTTATATTTAGAAAACGAACGCTCCACGTCGCACAATGTTACTTGTAGGCTGCCACTTCCATAGGCGTCAACGTGTTCAGCATCTCTGCATCCTCCTCTAATGTAGAGCTCTCTAAAAAAGAAGCAATTTTTTCCAAATGTTGTATTCCTTCGTTTTTTGCAATAACGGATAAAAATTTTTCAAAGAACTTTCGTTTGTCCGAAATGGCATGAAGTTGCACTTAACAGACTTAAATGTTCGAATTGCATTGCCAAAAGGAACTCCACTAGTTTAAAGTTTTTTTTTTTTAACGCAGAAATAATGCACTCCAAATGACACTTAATGAACATATACGAATAATATTCAAGCTTAAGGGGGTCTTCTCATTGAAAACCCGTTTTTTGAACCCTTTTTTAAAAAATTCTTCTTTGAAAACGCAAAGAATAATTGAAAACTTTTTTTATTTATTGTATTACAAAAAGTTCAAAGTAAATAAAAATAATTTTTTTGCCTCGATACGTGGGCTGTTCAAAAAGTAATGAGACTTCAAAGTTGGTGGTGAAAAAAAGGTGCCGTCACGGCGGCCACGATTCCGGGTCTCCGGAGCGTCCGAAATGGAAAAAAAAAACGGGGTTATAATCAGTATAGATGTAATTCACGGGTGAACCTCAAGCTTAATTTTGTGATTTTTTTTGACAAAATGGCGGCCATTCAAAAAAAAATTTCAATTTCGGGCTTTTTTTTGTAGTTTAGTGTAAAAAAAAAATAGTAAAAAATTTTTTAAAATTATGGTCGAAGTTCACCCGAGAATGGTGACAATTCTGCGTCGATTTCACTTTATTTCATGAAAATCGGTTCAGTTGAACTGGAGATATCATGGCCGCCAGTTCGAAAAACGTGGTTTCGAGATAAACGCGTTTAAAGTTTGAAGCAACGCAAAAATTACTCGTTTTAGCGCAGATCTTGCTCGACAAAGAAAGCTATATCCTCTAAACTATTTCGAATTTCAAAAAATCCTTTTAGGGGCATATTCACAACTACCCAAGCTATAAATAAATGCAAAAAAAAAAAGTCGAAAAAAAAAGTTGCTCAATGAGAAGACCCCCTTAACACTTTGTAAATGAACGGTTTTTGTGCAATCGACGTATCCCTCGCACCTTTGCTGTCAAGTGCGCCCAAAAATTCAAAAAATTTTTCGAAATTATATTCCGGCTTTAATCCATGTGCCCCAGCGTGTTTGGATTAGTGTGAAGGGAGTTCCAGGGAACATTAATTGAAAAAGATGGTAACGCCGCGGCGATTTTGTAAAATTTGTTTGCCTTGAGCCGCACACGTAACATGAATAACTTTGGGATAATTCAATAGAAATATGCACACAGAAGAATATGACCACATAAAATCGATAAGATCCCCTTATTGAGCAATTTAATAGAGAAATCTTCTTAAACTATGTGAATAATATGCTTTTTCCATAATGAAAACTCTTTGAATGCATAGAGAAAATCTTATTGAAATATTTTAATAGATATCCTCATATATTTCATGTGAATATTTCATTATTTCTGTTGAATAATATGAAAAACTTCTTGATATAGTGAAATAATAAGGTGACCATTAGGGCTGCTCTTAATTCCCAAAATGGAATTTCAATCGGTCTCAGGGTCCAGAAGTGTTCCATTGGACATGGAGGAGAAACGTGAGAAATTTGGAAGAAATCGGATAACGGGAACCCGTGGCAGTTTTCAATTGAAGTTTGGGAAATTGGCAAAAATAGAGAGGAAACGGCCCTTAACTCCCCACAAGGCGCCCCTACGGATATATAACGTATGGCCAACCCCCATTATTTTTTTACTCCGAACATTTTTTCTGAACAAACCTACCCCCTATCTCCCCTCCTTAAGGGGGCTCCCATACAAAAATAATTTTTTAAAAACTTTTCCCCCCATCTTCCTAACTAGCCCCAGAGTGCTCCTAGAGGAGTCAAATGTATGACCGACCCCCATTAACTTTGTCCCCCTAACATTTTCTCCGAACATACTTAACCTCTATCTCCCCCCCTTAAGGGGGCTCCCATATAAAACTACCTTAATTTGAGCAAAAATTCATACAAAATGGCCGTCACTACAGTCAAACCCCTCCTAGGGGGCTGATATATATGACCGACCCCCATTATCTTTTTACCCCAAACATTTTCTTCAAACATACCTACCCTCTATCTCCCCTCGTTAGGGGGGTCCCCATACAAAATTAGGCTTAAATTAAAGAAAAATGCCTCACGAACTTCAATCTATAATATAGATGCCGTAGGAACAAGAAAGAGCATGTTCAGCATGCATATTCGAAAAATTTACAAAATTACCTTTTAAACGAGCCTAATATGAAGAATATTGGATTAGGGTTTGGTGTGTTTTAATAATATGATATATTTTATTACCTTTTTTTTTAAACTGAATTTTGGGTTCCATCCCCTAACTGGTCCAATAATGACCCTAGTAGAAAAAAAATACATTTTCGAGTCAAATGCCGCAAACCTCAATCTATGACGAGTTTTTTGAGACTATACCCATTAAAATCGGTTAGTAGTTTCTATTCATAAAATTAATTCAAAACAAATATTTTTTGAAACGCATTATTCACTGTTTTCACGTTTTATATGTTTTATATGGGAGCCCCCTTAAGGGGGGGAGATAGAGGTTAAGTATGTTCGGAGAAAATGTTAGGGGGACAAAGTTAATGGGGGTCGGTCATACATTTGACTCCTTTAGGAGCACTCTGGGGCTAGTTAGGAAGATGGGGGGAAAAGTTTTTAAAAAATTATTTTTGTATGGGAGCCCCCTTAAGGAGGGGAGATAGGGGGTAGGTTTGTTCGGAAAAAATGTTCGGAGTAAAAAAATAATGGGGGTTGGCCATACGTTATATATCCGTAGGGGCGCCTTGTGGGGAGTTAAGGGCCGTTTCCTCTCTATTTTTGCCAATTTCCCAAACTTCAATTGAAAACTGCCACGGGTTCCCGTTATCCGATTGCCTCCAAATTTCTCACGTTTCTCCTCCATGTCTAATGGAACACTTCTGGACCCTGAGACCGATCAGAAACTCGCTACAAAATTTCTCCATAGAGTTAAGAGCAGCCCTAGTGACCATATAAATCAAACTATGTGACATTCTTATAAAAGTGACCTTTTGATAAGTTATCCTTATCGCTTTAAGAAAAAGCAAGACATTGATTTAAAAAAGTATATGAATTCCGTATTCATTCCATAGTTTAAAAAGACAAAGCAGTTTTTTTTCACTTACGTTGATATAATCAATGTAGCAAGCTGAAATCATATCTCGCGATGGCGTAGTTGAAGTGTGTTCGATTTGTAATCTGGATGGTCCGATTTGGAACCCTGTCAAAGGTAAAAGAATTTGTGGAAAAATGGAGAATCAAACAGGCAAGTAAATTTCAAGGCAATATTACGGGGAGAACAGAAAGTAAGTTGCCAACCAAATAAATAGGGTTGCTTTCATTGCCCCATTCCAAAACGTCACGCACAAGCTCTTTCAAGAAATTCCTATAGAATCTTTTTTTAAATTTTTTAAGCATACAAATTTTTGTAAAATCTTTCATTTCTCAGTTTTTTAAATAATGTAAATGTTAAATTATCTACTTTTCCAAAAAAAAAACAAGTAAGGGTGTTATAGTCAGGCGAGCCTGACAATAAAATACCCGACACAGACATAAATGTTTAAATACTTTTTGAACCACGCCCAAAAAACAGGACCACTAAGAAAGAATATTCAAGAGGACTTTAAGGCCATGACGGGCCCCATATATCGACTTTTGTTTAATTGCTTTATGAAAACCGCCCCCTTTTTTTTGCAATTCTAATCGAAGGCTAAATATACGCTCAAATTTTAAGTTTCATTCTAATATTTTGAAAAAGTCCGATGATGAGGGAGTTTTGGCATTTTTTTGACAGACCCTAGCACTGGAGGTACCTTTAATAATGGACCGATCAAGAAAACTGTTTGGGAAAATGTTTATGGCTACAAAAGAAGCATAAGTGCCAAATTTCGTTCAAGTCCCATTTGAATTTCGGTGTAGGAGACAATTTTCGAAAACCGCCCTTATGCCACGCCCACTTTTCCAATTTTTTGAAATCATATTACTTGCCTTTAAACATGTTTAAATACCAAGTTTCATCAAAATATCTTGAAAAACTTCGATTTAAGAGCAGTTTTTGTGATTTTCGTAACAGACCCTAGTACTGGAGGTACCCCTAAAAATGGTCCGATCGGATCCATTCTCGAACTCGTTCTTACTCATGTCCCCGTGAGCACGCATACCAAATTTCATCACGATAGCTCAACTCCTTCGATAAGCAAACTGTATACAAACAGACAGACAGACGGACAGACAGACAGACGGACGGACGGACGGACGGACATGTCTAAATCGAATCTCCTGGTGACGCTGATCATTTCTATATATATTTGGTCTATTTCGACTGGTTCTGGGTGTTTCATACAACCACACAAACGCAATATTCCCTCGACACAGAGTGTTTCGGGTATAAAAAAAACAAATCGACGCTCACTGGAGCAGGGATCGAACCCGCCTACCTGGTTTTTTACAAGAATTCATATCAAAATTGTAAGTTATCTTCTTGACTTTTCGCTCAATTTTTCGTTAAAATAAACAATAAGTTTTTCTCTATGGTTTCAACAAGACAATCTTCTTGGATAAAAACCATAGAGAAATCTTATTGTTTTTCTTCCATTTTATGTGGTATCGTTTTCTCTGTGTGGCAATTTCATTGCGCACACGACGCACAGTGGTTCGTCTTCATACATATCGCGGCAAAAAATATAAGGAGATGTCGTAGAGCTATGAAACTTGGCACCAAGTCTTTATTTGACATAATTAAGAAAAATATGAAGTTTCATCAAAATCGGCCACGCCCACCACCCACCAATTCGATTTCAATTAGAGTAAGAAGTGTGTTTTAATTGCGCAAAATTTACTTTATTTTTAGAAAATAAATAGAATTGGATTCGACTGTAAATTCAAAGCTGAACCGCATATTTATTCATTAGCTAACATGTCTTTAACATCTTTTTTTTATCACTGGTTTTTTTGATTTGATGAAATTAGTCAATAAATTAACGTCGTCATCGCAATTAACAAGTTCCTCAGCTATTTCTGAATAAAACGCGGAAAATACGCTCATTTTGCTTTTGTTTATTTCTTATTATTTTAAAATACTTATTAAATGCAACTTCAGAATTTCCTTGTTTTTGATTCGCTTTGGTTTTTCTCCTTCCTTTATCCTCTTTATTCTTAAACTCTTCAATTAGTTAATTGTTGCTATTATAATTCGGCTAAATGAATAGGAATGCCTAAAAGTATACTATAAATTTTTCAAAGATTTTTATTGCAATTGTCATGCATTTTTTTTTTACAAAATTGATGATATCTTAAAAGTGCTAGGCTATGCCGGCCGTTTTTTTTTCATTATATGTTAGAACTAACTAAAAGCTTCAATTTTTACCCTATTTGAAAGTAACTGCTCGTAACTCACATTAGTTCTATTCCAACAAAAATAGCAAATCCTGTATTTTTTGGAGTCATTTTCAACCACTAATCGTATCTTACTGATTCCTTTGGTAATTTCATGAGTAAATGTTATATTTTACTGTAGAACAAAATTTTTGATACAGAAAAGATTTTATTTTATATTAATTCCGTAGTCAATTTAATGAAAAACTTAGTCAATTATTACCCTTGCATGTTTATGTAACTTTCAACGGGTATACCATGTACTAATATTACTTTTTGAAACAAACGCTTATGGATTTCTCTTATTTGGACAATTCTCTACAAAACTGCATCATTACTTTTTCGAAATCATATGGTCGAAAAAATGATTTTTTGCCGCTGAAAAACCACTGTGCGACGTATGGTGCTGCAACCGTTACCGCTAAAACCATATAGTACTATAGGTCTAACTCTTCTTCTTCCTAATCCCTGCAATGTGTTAGAGCTACGCTGCTTCAACATAGGCATATAGCACGAGGAAAAGAGAAGCATGCTATGGCAGCGAAATATTTAGCTCTGCTGTGGTGAAATGCGTTGCCACTTTTTTTTTATTAATTTTGGAAGATTTTCGAAATCATCACATATAAAATATCTACCAAACTCATAAAATGCTATTAAAAGCTTCAGAAACACAAAAATAATTAAGGAAACTCAATATAAGGGAACAATAGAAGTTGTTTTTTAGTCCTACCCTGCCCTAACAACTTTTTAATCACACTGTTTCAGTAAAAATACTACATTGTATGCACAATGAAATTCGTAGCCGTAGTTAAAAATGTATTTCAATTTATTACAAAATGAAAACATTCGTGCACATTAAGCAACAACACATCGTTATACATTTATTAAAGCTGCAAATATGAACTTTTAAAGCTTTATAAAAAACCGAGCCGACGCCGTGTTTCTTTTATAATTTTCTTGCAAGTGGCATCATAGTGCCACTTTTTGTCTGCCCGTATTGTTGTTGGTAGCTTTCTGGTGAATTTCTCGAAAGAGTTGAATTTCCTATTCCTGCTTAAGGTTTTTGTTGGTAGCTTTTTGGTGAATTTCTCGAAAGAGTTGAGTTTCCTATCCCTGCCTAATGGGGAGTTTCTTATTAGCGGCAGAGGCTTTTCGACGTCGACAGTTAGACCTATAGTGCTATATGCCTAAAACAGTGATGTTCAAAATTGGCCGTGAGACTGTGTGAGTGAGAAAAGAGCGAGCGCTCAAAAAAAATTTTTGTATTAATTCTTCTATGCAGTGAAACGAAAAAGCTGTACAGATCCGCGCGCTGTTGTTTCGTCGGCCTCTTGCTACCATATAGCACTATAGGTCTAACTGTCGACGTCGAAAAGCCTCTGCCGCTAATAAGAAACTCCCCATTAGGCAGGGATAGGAAACTCAACTCTTTCGAGAAATTCACCAAAAAGCTACCAACAAAAACCTTAAGCAGGAATAGGAAATTCAACTCTTTCGAGAAATTCACCAGAAAGCTACCAACAACAATACGGGCAGACAAAAAGTGGCACTATGATGCCACTTGCAAGAAAATTATAAAAGAAACACGGCGTCGGCTCGGTTTTTTATAAAGCTTTAAAAGTTCATATTTGCAGCTTTAATAAATGTATTACGATGTGTTGTTGGTTAATGTGCACGAATGTTTTCATTTTGTAATAAATTGAAATACATTTTTAACTACGGCTACGAATTTCATTGTGCATACAATGTAGTATTTTTACTGAAACAGTGTGATTAAAAAGTTGTTAGGGCAGGGTAGGACTAAAAAACAACTTCTATTGTTCCCTTATATTGAGTTTCCTTAATTATTTTTGTGTTTCTGAAGCTTTTAATAGTATTTTATGAGTTTGGTAGATATTTTATATGTGATGATTTCGAAAATCTTCCAAAATTAATAAAAAAAAGTGGCAACGCATTTCACCACAGCAGAGCTAAATATTTCGCTGCCATAGCATGCTTCTCTTTTCCTCGTGCTATATGCCTATGTTGAAGCAGCGTAGCTCTAACACATTGCAGGGATTAGGAAGAAGAAGTGTTAGACCTATAGTACTATATGCTTGCTACCGACTGAACAAAGAGCGTAAGCAATACGTGTGAAATGAGCGCCATCAAATGATGTATGGCGTGAACATCACCATATAGGACTATAGGTCTAACTCTTCTTCTTCCTAATCCCTGCAATGTGTTAGAGCTACGCTGCTTCAACATAGGCATATAGCATGAGGAAAAGAGAAGCACGCTATGGCAGCGAAGGCTTTAGCTCTGCTGTGGTGAAATGCATTGCCACTTTTAATTTTAATTTTGGGAGATTTTCGAGTACATTACATATAAAATATCTACCAAACTCATAAAATGATATGAAAAGCTTGAAAAACAAAAACTAATCAAGGAAACTCAATATCAAGAAATAGAAATCGTTTTTTTAGTCCTACCCTGTCCACATAACTTTTTGATCAAGCTTTTGCAGCAAAAATACTAAATTCTATATACAATCAAATTCGTAGTAGTAGTCAAAAATGTATGTCAATTTATTACAAAATGAAAACATTCGTGCACATTAAGCAAAAGTATATCGTAATATATTTATTAAAGCTTCAATTATAACTTTTAAAGCTATATAAAAACCCGAGCCGACGCCGTGATTCTTTGATAATTTTCTTGCAAGTGGCATCATTGTGCCACTTTGTGTCCACCCGTATTGTTGTTGGTAGCTTTCTGGTGAATTTCTCGAATTTGTTGAATTTCCTATTCCTGCCTAAGGTTTTTGTTGGTAGCTTTTTGGTGAATATCCCCAATTTGTTGAATTTCCTATGCTTGCCTAATGGTGTATATCCCCATCGCGGCAGAGGCTTTTCGACGTCGACAGTTAGACCTACAGTCCTACATGAACATCACTGCGCTAAAAGGACGTCTTTTCAATATACGTTTAGCTTGTTTAGCGCATCGACTACAAAGGTGGCTACCATAGAGTTGTTGAACGCTATGGCTGTGGATGAATAACTCCATCCTCTTTCTTCTTCTGCATCAAGCAGTCCAAATACTAAATTAGCCACAAATCTTTCCTCGCAGTCAGTGGTTTCATCCACAGGTAAACAATTTTTATACCTTTTCCGAAGGATGGTCAGGGTGACGAGAGGAGTCGATCTAGCCATGTCTGTCTGTCCGTCTGTCGGTCACAAATTAGTTTTTTTGTAATTTACTCTTAAGCCATGAAAGATATCATATTGAAATTTGGGTCGTGGGAAGTGGTTCAGAAATTTCCAAAATCACGATTTTTAACGTTTTCGCGGATAACTTTTTCATTATAGATCCCAGCGTATTAAAATTTGGACCGGGTATAGCTACTATGTAGACCTAATCTTTGAATGAAAAAAAAAATTGCGACATCGCTATAACTATGACCATCATCACACACATTAGAAAAAACACTCTTTCTCTTATTCTCATATCTGTATACAAAAAGCATTTTTTTTTTTGCTTCTTCTGATTGTGTATTTAGCCGCCAAATAAAGTCGTCACTTAAGGTTAAATTTTGACCATGACCACCATTCGCGAAATTCGCAAAAATTTGATTTTCACTATTTTGAATTGGGTATTTCGCAGCTAGATATAATAGCCTCTAACAGTTAAAATTTTACCATGCCCACCATCCGCGAAAATTTTGTGCATAATAATAATCTCGAGTTTTAGAAGCTAAAGCGAAGTACAGAAAAGGTATAAATAGATATCCAAGCTAGAACAACGAAAACGGCAGGAATTTTTGTTAAGGCAATGTTTTAACATATTTTAGGCTGAGGAAAACGTATGTGTGCAATCGGCTTAGCCGATGTAAACTTCTCCACTTGTTGAAAATTAACATTGCGATGTCCTAGGAAATGTAAGGTATAGTTTTCATTTAGTTTTCGGTCCGCTATCGCTGAAATCTTCATTTGAAAATGGTCGAAATAGCCATGGATAGCGGCGCGAGCGAAATGACACAAAATGAGTTCTTGGAAGAGCTCGCATATTTTCGAAATGATAGCTTACATAGCTTGCATATCATACCCAATCACCAGTTTGGGTTTCGACGTGGACATGGGACACCTGAACTGTGTCACAGAATAGTCAACCTAATCAGGGAATCGCTTGAACAAAAAAATTACTGCTCTGCGGTATTTTTAGACGTGCAACAAGCTTTTGACCGAGTGTGGCATGCTGGTCTACTTTACAAAATTAAAATGTTGCTCCCTGCCCCCCACTTTTTACTTTTAAAGTCATATCTAACTGAAAGAACTTTTTATGTTAAGTTAAATGGTGAAATGTCTAGAATACTTTCAGCTAATGCTGGAGTCCCCCAAGGTAGCGTGTTAGGACCAATACTTTACACTCTCTTTACTTCTGATATGCCTGTCCCCGATAATGTGTTAGTTGCAACTTACGCGGATGACACCGCTGTACTATGCTCGAACAAACACGCTGATAAAGCCTCCCACCAAACACAAAATGCGCAAAATGAGATTGATGATTGGTTTAGAAAATGGAATATAAAAATTAACCCCACTAAATCTGCCCATATAACGTTCGCCTTGAGACCAGGTAACTGCCCAGCAGTTCATATCAATGAAAACATAATTCCTCATTCTGATTCAGTCAAATACCTAGGATTGCATCTTGATCGCAGATTGACCTGGAAGAATTACATTAAAGCTAAACGGCAACAATTAAAAATTCAAAATAGAAAACTACACTGGTTAATCGGCCCAAGATCAGAATTAAGTTTAGAAAATAAGATACGACTTTATAAAGCCATACTAAAACCGATATGGACTTACGGAGTGCCAATCTGGGGCACCGCTAGTAATTCTAACATTGAAATACTCCAACGATATCAATCGACCACTCTACGGTTGATAGTAAAAGCTCCATGGTTTGTCTCCAATGAAATTATACACAGAGATACTAACATACCATTTGTGAAATCAGAAATAAGTAGGCTAAGTGAAAATTATTTGAACAGACTAAGTAACCACGAAAATGTACAAGCTATAAATTTACTAGACTCTAGCAATGAAATTCGAAGACTGAAGAGGTTCCACGTACTAGAATTGCCCTTCAGACATTAAACTCTGTAAATAGACATGTAAATAGATGCTATACTAAATTATGTAGACGTGCTTAATGTAGGTCTCTACTCTGCTAAGTAGGAAAATATCCCAATTACTAAATATCGGTAAGATAGATTGTAATTACATTGTAATAAAAAAAAAAAAACATAGCTTGCATATGGTAAGGCATAGTGAAGGACCTCTTCGCTTGAAAATGCACAAAAAATCATATATGCAGGGGTGTCACAGAATCCGAAAGCTGTCGGAATCGGAATTAAAACAGCTCGAAATTTAATACGAAATTAACAAATTTTTTTGTTTTTTGGTTTTGAATCGGAACTATTATCGGTTCTTAATTGCAAAGAACCCTATTTTATCCGGCTGTCTATGAAATATATATGAAAATTCAGTCGACTAAAACTCCAATTCAAGTTTGTTGAATTCATTGTAGAAAATATTCCTGCACAGAGAAAAAAACACGTAGTAAATTCAAGAGCGCGCCGCTCTTAGAGAAAACGCTCTTAAATCTAAAGGATTTAGCTTTTAACCCAACAATGAAAACGCTCTTGGCTATCATTTAAGAGTGAAAGTAGTAACTTTAATAGTGAATCCGTAGATTTAAATAGTTTCGCATTTGAAGTTCGGATTTTTACAGCTAAACTGTTATTCCAACTACATTTTATTGAATTTGTTAAGAGCGAAACTATTTAAGTTAAGAGTACTGAGCACTTAATAACATTTCTTTTCGTTCGGTATAATTCTCATTTGGTTTATAAAATAGGACATATAACATATGTATTCATCTTAGAACTTTTTAAGCATTGCGAAGGCAGTCACGACAACGGAGTGACAAAATCGGATGAAGTCCATCCGATGGCTATTTTTGGTGTTATGTTAAGAGGAGGAAACACATTTTTCTGAAATTATTTTTGCGAATAGCTAAAAAAATTATCTACAGCTGTGCATTTTTAATCAACAGTGTCACTTTTGGAAATTAATAAAAGTTTTCAATTTTAAATCAAAATTTTCGCTTTTGGAGATTTTAAAAGCTGTGCATTTCAAATCCACCGTTTTCGCGCTCGGAAGATTTAAAAGCCACCTTTCTTAACGCAACAATTTCGCTCTTAAAAAAAATAACAATGATAACATTGTTGGTTTAAAAGCTAAAAACTCTTGAGATCATTTTAAGAGCGAAAATTGTTGGGTTAAGAGCGAAATTGGTATAATTTACAGTTATTTTTTTCTCTGTGTGTTTAGAGGAATTATAAATCGGAAAAAAATTTGTTTTATATTCAAAATCAGTTCGTTTTATTTAATAAAAAAAACAAAAAGATAATTCTTAAAAAAAAAATTAACATATTTGTATTAAAAAGTTTTGATCACAGTTGTGACTGTTTCCACTGCTGGTTTTCTTTTAAGGCCTTTTTGCTCATAGTACTATATATGTATATTAGGGTGTCCCAAAAAAAATTTTTTTTTTTGGAACGTGGTTTTTTCGAAAGCCTATAGGTCAAAGTATTTTTGAGAATTTTTTCAAATTTTACGTAAAAGGTTTAGAGGTTGCGCTCAGCGGATTTGCCTCATATAACGGGACATAGCTTTGGAACTATAAGAGTAAAATCCTAATTTCCTTTAACAAATTACACAGGAATTCGTACTCTTTGAAACTGCATCATTACTTTCAACCATTTTCATATAAAATTAAGAAATTTTGGGGCCTTCTTTTTTTGACGCCCGATTTTGTTCGTAAAAATGTCTACTAAAGATGCCTAAATAGCCTATAAAGTTGGTATATTTTGCAGTTTATGTAACCGAGAACAAAGATTGTATACTTTTCCACCGACTAATACCTAAAAATTCTGAAAAGCATTGCTTATGAAGAAGCTTTCTCCAAAAATTTGGAATTGTGGGGCTTTTGAGGCAAATCCGCTGAGCGCAACCTCTAAACCTTTTACGAAAAATCTGAAAAAATTCTCAAAAATACTTTGACCCATAAGCTTTCGGGAACCTTACGTTCTACTATTAAATTCGAAAAAAAAATTTTTTTGGGACACCCTAATGTATGTATATGCTTATTCATAAAAAAGTTGATAAAAATTTTTTTTTCAAAACAAAATTAATTCTTAAAATAAAAGTTTAAATATTTTAGTAGTCGGCTTGGTCTGTTGTTTTCCTTTTCAGGCTTGTACAATCTGCCTTTTACCAGCCTTAAACCTTTCCTCATGCTATCTGTATGTGATTTCAACGTATAGCCATCCTTTTTACAGTTTTCTAAAGTAAAAAAAAGTTATTATTATGTAATTTTCAAGTGATTGAAATTATAATTTATCGAAGATAGCTTCATCTAAGTTTTTGAAGTCCTTGAAAGCGATTTTACCCTTAAAGCCATCATAATTGAATCCTTTAAAAGGTTTTCGCTGAGGTTTGTGAGTGATTCTGATAATCCTTTATATACCGCAATGGCTTGAATGGATGGGAGCTATATAAAAAAAAAAAATATGAAATTAATCTTCAATTGCGTTTAGTGAGTAAAAAACAAACGTAGGAATCTGGATAAACTTTTATATCCTGATTTATTATTTTCAAGTCAGCCAAGCTGTTTATGGGAAAACTTTGCTTTTTTGCCTCGCGCTTTAATAGCTGCTCCATCAAAACAATAGCTTTTGCCTGCTGTTTTAGAAGTGTTGTCATCAGTGCTGCAAAAGCTACAAATTATAGAAGGTCAAAACAGTAATATTTAATAATTTTTTGACTATTAATTGCCCATACTTACTTTTCAAATCGGCCACTTCTGCAGGAAGGTCATCCTTTGTTGCTTCTGCAAAAATACAATGAACATGAATATTTCATTGGCCATTGTTAGACAGTGTTTTGCTTACCTGGGTCAACATTTTCTGTATTGCTTAGCGTTGCATTGGAACGCGGTGATTCTGCTCTAAAGAAGGCGAAGACGGTCCCATCGCCCGGAAAGGTCATAGCGACAATTTTTTAGGATGCGAACGGCGTCCCAGAGATGTTTTTTTTTTGTTCTTTAATATGAAGAAATGACTCGGGGGAAAGAATTGGCTCAAATGAGGAAGCCATCGCCGAGACAGAGGCGTATTTTCGAGAGTTCGACAAATCCTTTTTTGGAGGGGTTACCAAAATGGCAGCAACGTTGTGAGAAGCGCATCTTTATAAAAGGGGACAATGTATGTTGAAAAAAAAAGAATAAATTTCCTAAATAAATAGCGTACAAATAACATTTAGGTATATATCCAGCAGGCATTTTAGCTGCAAAAAAGCTCAATATGAGCTATTTATGATTTGAAAATTTTTTGTTTTAAGTCCAAAATAGCGCTATGTTAGACAAATATGATGTATATATGAGTTATTTGGAGCACATTTCGAAGCTCAGTATGAGCTAATTATGAGATAAATTTAAAGCTCATAGATATATCACATTTACTTCATATTTAGCTCATTTTCTTTGACAGGTCCAGTAAGAAAGAAAAGAAATGTTCATATTTGATTTAAAGACTTGAGAATATAAGGCCGTCAATAGTGTAGCGGTAGCGTGCTTGGAATGTTATCTGATGGCTGTGTGTTCGATTCCCCATGCAGGCAAACTAAAAATAAGATTTTTTTTTACGCATTGAATTATTTGCAAGAAAAAAGGCGCTTATTTGCCCCAGTTTTGAGACCCTATAACGATGGTGTCTGAGGGGAATCCATTCGCCACGCTAGCTTAACTACAGCAAACAAACAGAGAGCAGTAAAGTCTTACGGATTATTTAGTGCTTCTTATATTTATTAAATGCTTTTTGTTTAGATTTGAACCTCTTACCTCTGAAACATGGAGCCAACACTCTACCCTCTACCTCCTCAGCCAATGATACTGCTTTGTATGTTTTGTTAAAAAGTGTATATAAATTTAAAACGTGAGGTTAATATGTAAGCGCAATGTGACAAGTTTTTGAATATGCTCCACTAGAAGGCTTTGGACCTTTTGTCAGTTCATAAATAAGAAAATTTCATTTCAGTCGGTATTAGCTCACAAATACGTAATTTTTTGCTCAAAAAAATAACATAAGGATTGATGTCATTTTGAGCTCATTATTAGATCACAACTAGTTTGATTTTGATTTCAATCTCATATTTAGCTCTTCTTAAGCTCATTTTGAGCTACAATAGAAATTTTCAATTTTGTGAGCTCATTTTGTCTGCTGGGTAATATTAAAAAACCTTACAGGAATAAAAAGCTTTAAAGCTAATATTTTATGCAAAAAAAGGCATTTTGGAAAGCCGCGATGAGGCCCTCTCTTCTCACTTATTTATACGGCTGGGAAGCTAGATTGTTCATTCTAGCTGTCCTTTTTTTCCTCCAATATTTTTCCACGTACTTCAAAAATTCCCATTTTTCACACATCTCATTTGCCTACTGTAGGATTTGAACTCGATTGCTGAGCGAATACCCCAGCAAACCATTATAGGAGCGCTCCTAAAAAAGGACTCTTAAAAGAATCCAACTCGAGAGCCTTTTCTGAGCGCTCCTAGGAATGACTACTTTAGGAGTATAAAAAGAGTATGAAAATTAATTTCTCAAACACCTTAAACACTCATAAAATGGAGCGTTTTGTGATCATTCTGAATAATATAAAAATACTCACAAGTAGCACGTGCTTCTCACTTCGCTACAACTCTCTTTATTAGTAGAATAAGGGCAGTTTTGTTTTGCTAGTTTTGCGGCTGAGTTGTTTTGCCACACGTAAGAACTCCGAAAATCTACTCAAATATGTGTAATTTGGGAGCGCTCCTATTTTTGACTCCGTTATGACTCATAAAAATATTTAGTTTATGAGTTTAAAGGAGCATGCACGATTTTTTCACGGCAAACACTCGGAATTCTGATTCGCACTCAAAAACATAACGGTTCTTAACAAATTTGTTTTACAGCGAAAAAGGAGATTTTGTTCATTGCAAAGCGTGATCTCGTGGTGAGCGATAGAGTATAAAGTAATATAAATATAATTTCTTTAACCCTAGAAAGATAACGTACGCCTACGGGACGTAGTCATTTTTAATTTTTTTGCTCCCGCTTTTGAAAGCATATTTAAGTTTTTTCTTATTTACGTTTAATATATACAAGTTTGGTTATTAAAATGAGCCGAAATGACTGACAATAAATTAAATAATGTATTTAAATTACAATCTGTTCACATTTTTATTTAAAACATCCTTAAGGATAGTAAAAACAAACACACGTCGCTCAGGCGTATCGTTATCTTTTCAAGGTAAAAAAATATCGTTATCTTTCTAGGGTTAATAAGTATAATTTCCTAAATAAAACATTTAAACATTTTAATTAAATTTATTCTTTTTTTTTAGCTGACTTTGATGCCTGATTTTCAATAGCGCAGAAATTCCTGGCATATGCGTTTACCTTTTCTGAAATAAATAAATCTATGAAAATTTGTGAAAGAAATATGAGCTCTTAAAGAGTCCACAAAATCTGTCAGAAAAGCATATTTTCTGAGAGAAATTAAGAGCTTTTTCTGATGAACCACTTTCAAAGGAAAACACCCTCTTTTCTGAGGGTTTTGGGATCGTTTAAGATGATTTAATTCACTCTTTATGAGCGTGAAGGATCCGAAAAAGGAGTCAGAAAAGTTTCTTTTTTGACTCTTATGGTTTGCTGGGACGCTATCCGTACGCCACGGAGAAATCCTAAATATGTTATTTAAAGTCAAATGAAAACGATTTTACGGGTTTTTTTATAAAAGTTTTTTTAAATACGTGTGTAGAGAAATTTATTCCTAAAGAATACGCATGGTTGTTAAAGTCATGTTTGAATAAGTCCCACAGTGTCGCGTCTCCATACATCTCGTGGCCAAAAATAGAAGGAGTTGTGCCAGACCAATGAAATTTGACATGGAGGTTTATTTTCATAAAATTAAGAAATTTTGAAAATATTTTGAAAATCGAACCACCCCAACCCCCATCCCCCATGTAAAGGGGGGACCCAAATTCCGCAATTTTAGTCCTAGAGGCTTGAAATTCGGAACAGAGTTTACTGTTGTGCTCCAAAATTGGAAAAACCTAATTTCAATTTGCTACCACGCCCACTTTTTGTGCTACACTCACTCAAAGTTGGTAAATAGAGTACTTTTGAAACTCCCGAAAATCGCATAACAATTCAGAAAATATTAATGAATGATATTTATTTGTAAAATTTAAATGTGTATTTAGCACAAAAAATAAACAAACACGGTCCAGCCCTAGGGGATGTCTTTTAATTACGTAGGATTTCATTACTGTTTTCACGTTCGCGTTTTAAGTCTTTGCGTACACAGTTCTGATATAAAAAGCAACAGAGATAGAGCAAAGACTTAAGACGCGAACATCGTATAAATTTGCACCAATCTCAAACAAGAGCATAATTTTTTAAAATGAACACACATATTTCTAATTTTACTACGCTCTTCAATACTCAACTCTCTGCTTAATTTGTTTTTCACAAATATTTCCACCGCTGGCTCCTTATTTGCATTGTTCCCTGCACACCAAACTTCGAAAATTTCGCCAATTTTGATTGAAGACTCCACTGCAAAAATCAACGTAAAAAACAAAGTTGCAAAAAGGTGCAGGCAAATCTTTTTGATTTGGATTAAACATACTTTCTTTTATATATTCTTATTAAAAATTGTAGTCACAAATTGTAACACAACTTTTCGCCCTCTTCGAAACTTTTAAAACGCATATTTTGAGTAATTTTCTTTTATGTTTCATTCTAAATAACGAAACTTTTAAAATGTCGAACAAAAGAAAACAAAACAAAAACTACCCTCTAGGAAATAAGTTGAGCTTTCAGAAAAGTTATCAATCTTATAAATAAGTTAAAAAACAAATGAAATACGACAGTTCTTATTCTACATAAATTCGGTATATTTTTGCCATAAGCAACATCGGTTTTGAAGTTTGCACTGTGAAGGCTCCAAAGCATAGGTAAACATTAGTATTTTTCAAAGATATTTAAGCCTTGATCAGTTGCTGGTATTTGCTGTAAATCGCCATCAAAATTTTTAAAAAAATCCGACATAATTTTTTTTCTATTTTGTCCACCTCGCAACACTGTGCGTCCGTACTATAGTTTTGCTGTAAAATAACTACGGTCGTAGATACTACGAATCGTTGTTAATTACACAATCGTAGTTTTCGCTCAGTTTATAAACTAAAAACCAAAGAAGTGTAATGGACAACAATTTTGATAATTTTTGAATGGTATTTTTTAAAAATTCAAAATAAGTTTACGCCACACATTTCATTTTGTCTGTAATAATTTGAAGCATCTTTCCACGATTATTTAAGGGGACCTTCTGGTCTAGAGCACGAAAATTTAGGGTATTTTCATGATTTTTTTTTTTGTATTAAGCCAAATAAAAAACGATTTTCTAAGTATGCAGGCTTATTATATTCTTTATTGACAAAAAATAAAAACTGTTGTTGTAATTTTATTTTTTTTTTTGGTATTTTAAAAATGGCGTTGAAGTGGACCCTCTTTGAAAAAGTACCTCCGTGGTGTGAAAGATTTTGGCAGTTCTGGTAATCGAAAAAAAAAACAAAAATATGTTATTAATCAGAATGAATGCGGCTATGGCAGGAACTAGAATAAAAAACATTGTTTTTAAATTGACAAAATGGCGCAATTTTTTATTTCAACCATCAAAAACTCCCCTTTTTTTGACCATTTTTTTAATGAAAAAATATGAAGTTCTTGAAATAAAAATTCGATTCTAGTTCAGGCCATAGCCATTGATGTTATGAATAACTTATAAAAATTCCAGACAAATCGGTTCGATGGTTTTTTTGTTTTCATTCACACCAGGTCAAAAAAAGTAGTTTTGAGATAAACGCGTTCAAAGTTGCTTTGATCAAGCGCGCTGCCTGCTGTCTCCACCTTCTAAAAAGGCTGTAGCAAAGAAAATATTGTCAATATCTTCACGAAACTTTGCCAGCATATTCTTAAAAGTCTATTCTTTCGAAATATATAAAAAAAAAAAAAATCAATTTTCAAAAAATTCTAGACCAGAAGGTCCCCTTAATGTACCAACACATTTATATATAAGAATTTCTGGGAAATGCTAAAATGATAAACAAACGTTAAAAATAAAGAGTTTACAGTGTTTCACGCAGTCAATCACCTAGACCTATTGCAATTGTTTTTGCTCACGATAAGAATTTGATTAGGCTTGTGATAATTCTTTTACTTGACCTGCTTTCGAATTTTCCCTGGTTACGGTTCGCAGTATTGGAAGATTCGGACTCATAAATACATATAAAACAATGAAACGCATCGAACTCAAATCGAGCATTAACCAAGGGATTGCGGGCTTAGGAATTTTTATCTTGTATATTTTCATCAAATTTTAAATAATTACTTCCGCTGTTCAATGCAAGATACAATTGACAGGCTATCTGCTTAAATCTGTGACATCTTAAAGACGATTTTGGCTTTGTAAAATCGATTCGAAATTGTTTTCTCAAAAAACCGTTTTGTATTTCAACCACTTAAATGTGCTTATCGCACTTTTTAATCTCATTATTCTTTTCAGGTGTGAAAATATGTGCCCGGGAGAGCTCTTTGTTCAACGTTCTCCAATTGGGTTCAAATAACAATGCACATGTGCGTGTCTAAGGACGACGAACACACCTTGAAAATATTTATTTAAGAATATTTCTGCTTGCCACTCTCCATATACATATTTGTAAATGCTGTAAATGTGGATTTAAGGTACCACCCTAATTAAGATACACAGCACATGTCTAAATGACTTGACAAGAATTCGCACGGCCAAATTAAGAAACGTTTCAGACGTTCTTGGAAAAGTACATAGGTAAATAAAATTTTATATTCGACTTTTGCTGCGTAATTAGGATTTATTGAGGATATTATTGCAGGAATATGATGGGGTCATTCTGCTGGCACTCTTTCTTCACCACAAATATACCTATATGTACACAGAAAGACTTTTGTGCGTAAATACAACCAATTTTTTAATCAAACAAATTCGTTGTTAAAACTCAGCCTATCACACTTTTGGGTTATATTAACAAATCGTTTAATTGGGTCAATTACTCGAAGTATTAACACTCAATAAACATTTTCAAACAAAGATTTGTAATATTAACAACCAAAAGTATTAATAAAAATCAACCAATAATTTTAAATAAATAAAAAAGGAAAAAATGCCATATCTACATATTCCTTAATAAAAAATTTGAGTCTGCAAAGTCAGTTTACGGCAGATATTTATACATTATTACATCATAAACATATGTGAGCTAATTTTCAGTGTTGCCAGGTTTTTTTCGAGCCTTCTCTTTAAATGTCATTCAATTTCCCTCTAAAATACAGTGTTTCCCAAACAACAATTTAAAGTGAAGCTGAAGGGTCATATCCTGCGAAAGCGTCTAATACTTCGTTATCGCATTCACATTGGTAGGTGTTGTCTCATTGTTGAATTTTTTCAACATTTTTGTGGAAGGATTAAAAGATTTAGATGACTCAATCAATTCGCGTTATGGCATCGGCAGTTTGAATTGAAGTTTTATTTCTCAATTTGATCTTTATAATATTCAATGTGGAAAATGCTCTCTCAACCGCAGCATTGTTTCACGTGTGTGACTTTGAGTTTCTTTGAAAGACAGAATGTGGTCTGACCGCGGACGAAAGAGCTGCGGGAACCAATTAGTGAAGATTTTATATGTCAAATAAATCTGGACCATACTCTCTTTTATAATATGTATCAACGAAATCTTTGAATAGAATCCCTCTAAATTTCCCTCTAAAAGTTTTGTCCCTCTAAATCTACCTCTAAATTAATAAAAAACCTCTAAATTTAGAGGAAAAACCTCTAAACTGAACGAGCTCACTACTTTGAAGAAAGGAAATCAGAGTTGAAATTTCGATGACAGGTCGACAGAAATATAAGAAATGTGTGACTTAAATGCAACCCTGTGAGTCCGATTACTTGTAATAAGCGTATGCGTTCAAGTAGCGAAAGTAAGTCAAAGTACTTATTTGTTTTTATACCCAGCGTAAGCAGGGTATATTAGGGTATCTTGTAACAGCCAGAATAACGCTCCGTAGATAAAGACATATATATCTATATATATATTCTTGATCAGGATCAAAAATTGAATCGATTTAGACATGTCCGTCTGTCCGTCCGTCCGTGTCCGGATCTCCTCCGAAACGGCTGGACCAATCAAGTCGAAATGTGGCACACAGGTATATCGGGGTCCGAGTATGATCCTAACTAAAAATGGAAGACATCCGCTCACTGCCACGCCCACAATTGAATTTAATGTGTTTTCAGTAAAATGCTTGTAACTTGCGAACCACTCAACACATTTCATTGCTATTTGGTGTACTGGTAAACTACGAAAAGGGACATATCCTGGGAAAAAATGGACGCCGTCCTCTTCGAACCACGCCCACAAATAAGGGTTTATCGTAACTTATGAAGTAAAAGACGTAGAAGCTTCAAATTCGCAACATAGGTTGACCAAGGCGAATGAAAGGTCTAGGAAAAAATTTATCTGGCCCGCCCACTACCTCGCCCACAAATGAAGATTTTTCGTAACATAGTTCGCCAATAATGTCGGGACGCTGGGTATTTCAAAGTCGCGCTTGGCCGACTTTAGCTTTCTTACTTGGTTCCACATGTGTTTGGTATTGGAAATTTACTTGCAGCTTTAGAGCGTAGAGCCCTTTAGCGCCCATTTAAGTTACATACCAGCACAAAAATATTCTACGCAGCATTTTTGTCTGTATTTGTATGAAAATTTCTCTTTTAGCTGCATTCAACTTAGGTGCACATTCGCTTTAACAGTATCCTGTTTTTAGTTTTTGAAATAAAATTTCATGGTAAAATGTTCCTTTAACAGCCCTGTTGAAAATTTATCTTTTGAATTTCAAACGCTTTCCTATCGACCTAAAATGCCTTTGCTTTGTTAGAATTTTTCAAAAATGTTGATACAAAATTAATAAACCTGGTTTAAGCTCTCCAAGCGACTATCATTTGAAAGTTTAAACCATCAAAAAGTTTAAGCTAGGTTGAAGACGATGAACCTCAATTTTTTTTTTTCATTTCATTTTACTGCATTTTTTTATTTCTAGTCAGTTATGAAAGAATTTTCCTTTTATTACAAAAGTTAAATATGTTTTTTGTTAATAAAATAAATATTTGGACGGCGTTCTTTTAAGAATTCAAGTGTTGTTAAAGACATTCTGATATGTTACTCAAAAATACAGCAAAAAATTTCGGGTAGGTGCATTTTTCGCGTAAGTGCATAAAATTGTCTGGAAAATAATTGAATGCAGCTAAACAGAATATACTGTATCGCATTTTCGCTTGTTAAAAACAGTTGAAAACAACAAAAAGCCGTCTTGTATACATTAATTTTTCGATTAATAAAAACAATTGAGTTTTGCGAAAAACCTTGCTGCGAATTATATTTACTAACATTTATAAATACCATAATGAACTTCGTTCTTATCTGGTGTCCTTTGACACAACTCAACTTGTTTATTTTTCAAAATGAAAGTTATAAATTAATATATATTTTACCAGCTAGGAGCACTGGCAACAGAGGCCTTCGGCTTTATATAAACAAATAAATTAAGGTCACGTAGAAATTCGGAAAAGCTCATTCTGGAAATCGTTTGCCACACCCTAAAACAAACCCGATTGAATAGTTAGTACCCATTTCGGAAAGACCTTCAAATTACCCTTCAAAATTCTCTTTGCCCAAGCAAAAAGGACCTATATCATGGAAACTATCACGGAAAAACGAAATTCCCCATACAAAAAATTCTTGTTTTTTGGCGTTTTCAGAGCACGATGCCACCCCATAAAAACATTAGTGGTATTCAAGCAGTTACGCAAAATTTGCGCCCTCGGAAATTTCGCGAGCTCGGAAATTATTTTGTATGAAAAATAGTTTCCGCAGCCTCGGAAATTTTGCACGCCTACTGTGATGCGCAAAATATGCGCGATATTCGCTTCTCCTTCTTTCACCAAAGAAAACATTGAAACCAGCTGTTTTCGCAAAATTTTTACACACGCTTTGCATAAGGGTCGTTCAAGCAATAGTTCAAAATTTCCGAGCGCAAAATTTGCACCTAGCTATTTCCGAGCCTGCTTGAATACCACTATTTTGTTTTGTAAATCGTTTATACTGTTAATTTTTTCATAATATTAAATTTCAAAAACCACTTGGCGCACACAAATTGCTAAGCAAATTTGGCTGTACTGAAGTAAAATATTTTTACATTTTTCAATGAAGTTCATACAATATTGCAATATAATAAGAAAGAAATTTAGAGTATACTTTTAGGGTAAAAATTTTTCATATTAAAAATTCATTTCAAAACAAAATTTTGTACAAAATGTGTGCTCTAACAAAATCAAATTTGTATGAAAACTTCAGAATGTTTTCCTTGCGTTAATTGTAAGCTCTATGCTTATTCTGACCAAAGGAAAAAATTTTACATAAAAAATTTATTTCGTGTTGTATGGGAGGTGGGTGGTGGGCTTGACCGATTTTGATGAAACTTCATATTATTCTTAATTTTATTGAGATGAGGTTCAGTGCCAAGTTTCATCCCTCTGCGAGCACTCCGTATAGTTTTTACACTCAAATGTATTATGCAATCCCACTGTGTCATGGGAGGAATTCGGAAAGGCCCATTTGCCGAGCTTAAAAAACAAAGTTCCAAAACAAAAGTTTATACTTGATATGTGATCTAATGGAATCATATAAAAAAATTTAATTTTTTTCGAAACAGGTTTTTTGACACCTTGCTAATTATATTAAAGTTTTTGTACAACAATTTACATAACTTCAAAGTGTGAGAGCATGCTGTCGGGCAATGGTTAATATATTGACATAATTCTTTTTGATTTTTATTAATATGAATATTTTCTATCGAAATTCATAAAATTATTTTAACAATTTGAACCTCGATTTTGGGCATTTTTTCCGCTCACGTGACACTGTGTGGCGTCCCAGTAGTCAGCGGAACCACCACAACACTAGCGATTTCACTAGTCACTGGGTGTCGGGGATCGGTCCGTTTCCTATCCAAGACGCTGGCGAATTTAACATTACGATCTCATTGCCGGGGACAGGTCGTCCTTTTATGCGGCACCTTTAACCAGTCATTTCGCTAGCGAAAAGGGGCAGGAAAATGGCCTAGCACCAGCGACTGAGAAAAAAGAAAATTTTCATTTTTTGTTTTGAATTTTTTAAAATTTATTTATTTTATTAATTATTATATTTTTTTTGTTTATCTATTTTTTATTTTAAATTTTTTTATTTTAAATCTTTATTATCTTATTTCTCTTAAAATTTTCTCGCCTCCACCGAACCTCGAACCGCTGACCACCAGATCGCTGGGCGAACGAATTTAATTTCTTGGTCAAAATGCTC
Source organism: Chlorops oryzae (assembly GCA_020466095.1). Classification (NCBI taxonomy): domain Eukaryota; kingdom Metazoa; phylum Arthropoda; class Insecta; order Diptera; family Chloropidae; genus Chlorops; species Chlorops oryzae. The sequence goes on from CM035806.1 coordinate 93,050,923, forward strand.
ACTTGAGTTTAGCGTTGCTCAGATTTTGAGAAACGTATTTAACGAATTTTTTCACTCCAAAAATTGTTTACTTGAAAATGAACCATTAAAAAAAAAAATAATAAAACCTTAAAAATTTAGGGGAAAATGTTTGTCTTCCAAAATAACTGAACTATGAACCAAAAAAAAAATCTAATTTATAAAAAAAGTAAAAAATTTAGGAAAAATTCCCGCCGCCCGCAGGGATTGAACCCCGAACCTCGCGTCTGTCGAGTCACAGTTTGAACCACTGAGCTATCGAACGCTTGACGGGCAAATGATCAGAATGCGACTTAAAAGCAGACAACAGCAAAAACAATCAAACGCAGCGAATAGGGAAATGTGAGCTGAGGCCTATCTACTCTTTCAGGTTCATGTGGTAGGTGAAATGGCTAGTCATCAAGGACTGGCACTTTGGCATGTCACAAATATCGGGGGCGACCTACTTAACTCAAAGAGTATAGAATCTAAAGAGTTCCCATAAGGGTAATATAATGGGTTTTATGGTTTGGCTCTCATGATGTATATATGGGCGCCTTTTGGTCAAACATGTTCCGCTGCAGACTTTCGAGTTGGAAGCGGTTTGAAGAGCTAAAATTTGGTTGGATAGCTTTTGGCGCGTGCGTAGAAATAGAATTATGAATGATTTTTTTCGCCTACTTTGAATACTGTGCAAAAAGGTATGTGAAGGAGTGTGGAAGTTAGAAAAAACGCCGTTGCACCATATATTTGTGTTTGCGTGGTTTTTTTCTAATGGACTGAACGTATGTGTTAAGGGTATATATGTATGTATGTTTGTCTTGCTTAGAAGTTTTGACTTCGTTTTTGAAGCATTTATTGAACAGAAAATATTTTCTGCGTTCATGTGAACTAATACGCGACAGCGTTTCAAGCGGATTGCTGAAGCGAAAATGTTTGTAGCGCACTTGCTATAGAAAATAAGAGACGAATGGTCGGGCCTTGTCGAACGAATGTTGATGTACAGGCTTTACAAAAGTAAATAAGTGAAAGTTTATAATTAAATTTTCTTTAAATTACAGAGTGATATTTATAAATTATTCATATAAAAGTAACAAAATCTTAAAATAGTTGTTACTAACCATAGTCAATTTTCCGAAACATCTTTTAATCATGGTTTGGGGACAAAGTGTTTGAATTGAAAATTGTCAACTAAACAATATTTATATTGTATTGTATTGTATTATATATAAAAACTATTCTTAGAGTTATATTTTTTACTCAAAAAATAAAAATTAGTTTTTAATTTTTTTTTTACTCAGAAAAGTAAGACTCTTACATATATTACCACTTTCATCATGATAAGCCCTGATGCTGTGTAGAGTTAATAGCGTGCTATGACTTAAAATTTTAAAAGTTTTTAGCCTTAAAAAAAAATCGTTATTTTCCGGGTTCACTAATTTTCTTTGAAAAATTAGCGGGACGAAACCCGCACATTTTTGCAAGAGAATGTTTTATCTTTTACGAAACGAAAAATTCGTGGGAATGCAAAATATGCAAGGCACCATTTCAAGGGAATTATTTCGTCGCCCGGAGATTCATGTGCTCTATACGCCATGTTAACGAATTTGAGTTAAGAATGCCATCCCCCATTTTCAATGCCAAATTTTTTAAATCCGCAATCCATTTTTGGCTATATCTTCTAGTTACTGAGATAATTCATCTCCAGTTTGCTCTATATCCCTTGAAACACAATATTTTTGTGATCTTTTGCCCTATACGCCATTCAAATCGAAGTTTTTCAAGGTATTTTGATGAAATTCGGTATTTGAACATGCTTAAAGGCAATTAATATGATTTCCAAAAATTGTAAAAGTGGGCGTGGCCACATTTGGTATACCAAATTTTGTCAACCGATTTTGAAAGAAAATATATATATATATATAAACTTCAACTTCGATTTACGCGAAATGTGTTTTTTGCACGTAGAGCACATGAATCCCCGGGCGACGATTTATCAATTTTAAAAAGGCACTTGCAAGAAAAACACACGAGTTTTAAAAATATTTGCATAATAAGTACTTTCATCTTGTGAGTAAAACAAAAAACCTTCACAAATAATTTTTATTTTTTGAGTAAAAAATAGAACTTGACAAATAATTTTTATTTTTTGATCAACCAATAAAACTCAGAGAACAACACTCAAATACTAATTTTTAATATATAATTTATTTCATATTGATTTTTAATTTCAAAATTCAAAAATAATAATTTATTTGGGTACCTGATTGAATTATTTATTTCAATATTTTAAGTCTGTGATAGCTATATATATTGACATAGCAGTTCCGCATATTTCAAGTGGGTATTGTAAACGTCGTGCATGCCGACAATTTTCATGTTACTCCTACATAGAAAATCACCCTACATTAACAACATGCATTTTATGCTCATCAATGAGGATAAAACGCTTCGGCTACATAAGCAATCGAAGCAGAAAACGAATTTTCAATTTTCTGGTCGTCAAAACCTTGCAAGCACTCATCATAAACACAAAAACGGGCTTGTCCTTTCAAATCAATAAGTTTGAAGAAACCGAATAACAAATCGAATGAGTAAAAGCGAGAGGTCCGATATTTTTATTCTTCACTTTCGCTTTTGTGATTTTTTGCGAAAATCCAAAAATTCGCGTTCTTCACGCATTTTTTCAAATCAATGCGTGCGAACAGTTAGGCAATATAAACTCTATTTGCGGGAAAGAGAGGTTCGATCTTTGTTGACATTTTTTTCAAAAATCTCGTTTGTGTTCCTTCGACTGTTTTGTTTTGGTCGAACTTGTTTTTGCTCGGTCGAACTTTACCTATACAACCCGAATCCAACCAAGGCGCTAATCGTTCATCATGAAAAATTTCCCTTGAAGCGCCATTATGAATATGGGAACTCTTTAGATTCTATACTCTTTGCTTAACTACTACTACTGGGTTTGTGTCGTGCATAAAAACTTGCTATTTACCTTGTTGTGAATCAAGTTTTGACTCAAACATGAGTACTTATATGTCCCCTCATAAAAATGAGCGCAAGCTTGAAGATTTTCTAAGTAAAATAGTTGAAAGTTATAATTCTTACTAAGAAAACACCCGAAATTGAAGAAGCAAAAAAAATTTTTTATGTGAAAATACTGACATATGTAAATAATTGTAGCCTTTGACAAAAACAATTGTTCAATTTACAAGCGTTAAAATGATATTTAACACCAATCATTCGCAAATTAAAAGGATTCGATAACTCAGAAATTCCACCCTCATCTAACATCTAAGGCCAAATAACAGAATTGAGCAGAAAAAGTAGTTATGCATTTGAATCTATGATGAGGAAAGACTTTGAACGGGGTGAAAAATTAGCCTTTTTCGAGTTTCCACATAAATGGATTGTGTAATATAATACTTGATAATTGCCAGGAACATAAAAGGGGGAATTTTTTTTTTTTAAGAATAACGTCCAAAAAATTTTGAAATAATTGAATCAACACCTAAGTAACGGCTGTTTATGCGAAATAGACTTTTAATAACCAGCGTTAGCAGTTTTGTACGGATCTTATATGAGCTAGAACAAAGCTCCGTAAATATAGACAAATATATACCCAGCAGGCATTTTTACTTAAAATTTGCTCAAAATAAGCTATTTATGAGTTGAAAAAATTTGGTTCAAAGTCTGAAATAGCTATACGGGCGAGAAATATGAGATACATATGGGCTATTTGGCGCACTTTTCTGAATTCATTAAGAGCTCAATATGATATGAATTTATAGCTCAGGCCGAGTAAAAAAAATATGCATTTAAGGCTGTCGGTGGTCTAGTGGTAGTGTGCTCGGTTTTTAATCCGAAGGTTGTGGGTTCGATTTCCCATGCGGGCAAACTAAAAATAAAATTTTTTTTCTACACCGAGAGAAAAAGGTAGTTATATTAACTGAAAAAGCAGGTTAAAATAACCGAGTTCACCGTTAATTCTTAGCTTATGTGTAGTAGCGGTCAATTCAACAGTACAAACACAGTCCATAAGGACATAACTACCTGGTGGTTGATTTAACTGTCTCGCGGTTAAATCAACTGTCACCAGCGACTGGGAAAAAAAATTTATTTTTTGCTTTGACTTTTTTTTATCTTCTTTTATTAATATTTTTTTTTTTTTTATTAAATTATTATATTTTTTCTTTATTTATTTGTTTCTATTTAAATCTTTTTTTCTTTCATCTCTTAAATTTTCTCGCCTCGGCCGAGGCTTGAACCGCAGACCTCCACTTCGCTGGGCGAACGTCTTAACCATTACGCTAAACGAACGAATTTAATTTGTTTGTCAAAATGCTCACTTGAGCTTATGGTTGCTCAAGTTTTGGAGAACGTGCTTAAGGAATTGTTTCACTCCCAAATTTTTTTGCTTGAAAATGAACCATTAAAAAAATTAAATAAATTAAAATCTTAAAAATTTAGGAGAAAATTTTTGCCTTAAAAAACAACTACACTCTGAACAAAAAAAAAAAAAAAAACTGTAATTAAAAAAAAAAATCCAGAAAAATTCCCGCCGCCAGCAGGGATAGAACCCCGAAGTTCACGACGGTCAAGTCACAGCTTAGACAACTGAGCTATTGAAAACTCCGGAGACAGTTGATCAGAATGCGAACTTATACGTCTAAGTGAACGAAAGCGAATTTGAACATAAAAAGTGACTACTTTTCAACTGTTGATTTGACTTCCTTTTTCAGTGCATTTAACGGGGAATACAGTTAATTTGACCACTCTTACTTTAACTGTTCTAAGTGGTTGATTTAACAGTTCTTATTTCTCTCGGTGTACGCATTGAATTATTTGAAAGAAAAAATGCGCTTATTCGCCTCAATTTTGAGACCCTATAACAGCCCTGCAGTAATTCCAACAACTCTCCAACTACTCCCCAACTAGTCACAAAAATACCAGGACTACTCCCTCTTAATTTGCCAACCAATGCTTTGAACTGTCTTTTTTAACGTTGAGCTGTCATTGGAAAATAACTAGTCACAGTTTTTGCTCATATGATCTAGACCTGGAGTATGTACAGTTGGGTCGGTTTTTGGTCAAATTGTTTTTTTGCACATTTTATGAACAAAAAAAAATTATTTTCTCCTCTATGTTTTGTATTTTTTTTTTCTCTTTTGCTTTTTTAAATCTTTTCTTTTTCACTACTTTTTTAATTTTCTCGCCTTGACCGAGCCTCGAACCGCTGACCTCTGGGGGTTAGTAAGTCCGTGTCCTAACCATTACGCTAAACAAGCAAATTTAATGTATTGATCAAAACGCTCATTTGAGTTTTTGGTTGCTGAAGTTTTTGTGAAACGCACGAGTAGAATTTTTACTACAAAAATTTTTTAATTGAAAATTAAATACATATTAAAAAAAAAGATAAAATAGGAAAACAAATACTTAAAAATTTAGCGAAACATTTTTTTATTTCAAAATTAACTATTAAATAAAATAAATTAAAATATAAACATAAAAAAAAACTTGGTAATAAAAAAAAAATTGTTCTCACCCGTGCCAGGGATCGAACCCCAACCCATGAGGTCGCTGAGCGATAGTCTTAACCGTCCAGTTAACTACCTTTCGGTGGCGCAACGATCAGAATGCGAACTTAAAGCAGACAATAACAATTTCTTCTCTACTTCGCATATATATTAAGGTGGCCGCCAAATGTATGGAAAAAAATAAGTGCATTCGTATTCACGCTCCTTGTGATTTAAAATGTTGGTATCTATTGAAAACTTACTCGTGCAAAATTTTGTGGCGATTGGGTAATGTTTAGAGGGCGCTCATGGCCCCCGAAGTTGAGATAAATGTTGTTTTCATAACTTAAAATTGCCATAACTTGAGATGTGTTGCTGCTAGCTATAGACAATGTTCCGTGGCCCTTCGTATTTTTTAAAACTGCATATTTCGTTCTCATGTCTCAAAGCTCTATCTCAACACATAAAAATATTTTCCTAATACGACCCGATTTTTAAAGGAAATTCGTTTTTTGTATTTTGCGGGTTAATCTGACCTCTGACAGAAATAATATCTATGACCAGCCCCCCTTATTTTTGTTTCAGCTAACTTTTTTTCTTAGGCTATGAAGCTCTATCTCAACAATTTAAGGGACTTACCATAGAAAAATGTAGAAAATTGCGATTTTTTCCCTCCATGGGTGCAATAACAATCCGAGAAAGTTAAAAATGAGTGGAAACCTCTTTTTTATGAATAAAGTATCATTTCTCATCATTCAATATGCTGATCTATCCTTCATGTTCAAACTAGCTGTCATACAAAATTTCCCATGTTAAAGGTAGCTGGAATTTGATGAAGACAACATTGCTCAAAGTTGCCCTTCTTGGAGATGGTTAAATACGTAATAATAGATATATTTACATCAAAAGACATGTCATTATCATTGGCGTTTTTAAATAATTAAAAAAACAAAAATTGATGCTACTAATTAAAAAAAAAAAGTTTTAAAAACGGGAGCATTTGTAGTACCACAAATATGCAATAATAACCCTAAACGAGCTTGAAAAATAGAAAAAAGTTGGCAAAGTTTTGATAAGAAAATGTTAATAGAGTTATGGACCAAAAACCAAAAAAATCCGAAAAATTTATGGCGTCCGATTTGGATGAAAATTTATATATAGAATAAGCGAATGCTAGGAATTTTGGCGTCAAAATTTTTTCAAGAAACCGATTACAACTAGTCTAGTTAGGGTCTAGTTTCAAAAAATTTTAGTGCTAAAATTCTTAGAATTTTTCTTTTATTCTATATATAAATTTTCATCAAAATCGGACGTTATGAAATTTTCGGATTTTTTTGGTTTTTGGTCCATAACTCTCTAAACTTCCTCTAGCCCCCCCCCAAAAAATTTTGTGGGTTAATGTCTTATAATTGTTCAATATACCACTGTGGAAAATATTATATAAGCACTATCAAAGCAGTATTTCTCTAGACACGCCACTGCCGGGGTCCTAAATTGTAAAAAACATGCTGACGAAATATATGGTCGGCCCCATACATAACACTGTGGAATCTGAGGAGATCTTCGTACTTTACACCAATTGAGACTAAAAGGAAGCTACACCGAGAGAAAAAGGTAGTTATATTAACTGAAAAAGCAGGTTAAAATAACCGAGTTCACCGTTAATTCTTAGCTTATGTGTAGTAGCGGTCGATTCAACAGTACAAACACAGTCAATAGGGATATAACTACCTGATGGTTGATATAACTGTCTCGCGGTTAAATCAACTGTCACCAGCGACTGGGAAAAAAAAATTTATTTTTTGCTTTGACTTTTTTTTACCTTCTTTTATTAATATTTATTTTTTTTTTAAAATTATTATATTTTTTCTTTATTTATTTGTTTCTTTTTAAATCTTTTTCTCTTTCATCTCTTTAAATTTTCTCGCCTCGGCCGAGCCTTGAACCGCAGACCACCACTTCGCTGGGCGAACGTCTTAACCATTACGCTAAACGAACGAATTTAATTTGTTGGTCAAAACGCTCACTTGAGCTTATGGTTGCAAAATTTTTTGCTTGAAAATGAACCATTAAAAAAAATTAAATAAATTAAAATCTTAAAAATTTAGGAGAAAATTTTTGCCTTAAAAAACAACTACACTCTGAACAAAAAAAAAAAACTGTAATTTAAAAAAAAAAAATCCAGAAAAATTCCCGCCGCCAGCAGGGATAGAACCCCGAATCTCACGACGGTCAACTCACAGCTTAAACAACTGAGCTATTGAAAACTCCGGAGACGGTTGATCAGAATGCGAACTTATACGTCTAAGTGAACGAAAGCGAATTTGAACATAAAAAGTGACTATTTTTCAACTGTTGATTTGACTTCCTTTTCCAGTGCATTTAACGGGGAATACAGTTAATTTGACCACTCTTACTTTAACTGTTCTAAGTGGTTGATTTAACAGTTCTTATTTCTCTCGGTGTAGTACTGCAGGTAATTGATCCCTGGTTGACGTATTTTGATACAGTTTATGGTAAACTTGATGCATTGTCATTAAGTAAACTGTAAATAGCCTTTAATACAGCCACGCGCTACGTATATTGGCTAAGACCATTTCAGGCCCGTGCGCAAGGGGTCGGTTTTGGGGATTAAATGAAATGTTTTTCATACCCTTTGTTTTATGCCATTAATTTTCATAAAAATTCTCCATCAAATCCTCTGCATAATGGAATTTTTTTTTTTTTTTTGGGTGGGTCAAGGCTCATTGGTCATGTTCACACGATGATATGTCTGACGAATCAGAGGGAGTCCATGACAACCTAAGACCGACCATCCGTGTCACACAAGTTGTCCGGGACAAGATCCTCTGCACTATGCAGATGTCAATCGTACCGTGCCTACAGGATGAATGTTGCAACGTTAATGCTTCGCAATCGGCGTACTCCAGATAAATGGCGCCCTCTGGTTTTATTAAGCCTTCCCAGAGCATGAGGCTCTGCTTCGGGTGACCCTTTATTTCCTCATTACTCATTACTCGTGGTATTGTAAAACTCGGCTACGCCTCGTTTTACAACATTTACCACTCGTGCAAAAAAAAGCTTCATTTCGACACTTGTATCGAAAATTTCTATTCTGACGGCTGTGGAAGTCAATTTAAAAATAAATATATTCTTAGGAGCATTCCCATTTTCGTAAAAGAATTTGCTGTGAAGTCTTTTGAATGGAATTTTTTCGGTACATCACACGGTAAAGGTGCTGTCGACGGAGTAGGAGCCGTTGTAAAGCGGAAAGTTTGGCAACTCGTACGATCACAAAACCTAATTTTAAACAATGCTCTGGAATTCCACAAGCTAGCAAAAACCAATATATATATGGGATTTCATTGATATATGCTTAAAAAAATGTTATTAAAAGCACAACACAGAAAATCTCCCAAAACTGGTTGAATGAAAGAAATATTGCAAAAATTAAATCATTTCATCATTTTGTTGCGTATTATAATGATTTCAAAATTGATGTGGCCCGTACAGCAGGGTCTAAAAAAATAAAAATTGATTGAAATGCTGAAAAATATTTCGCACACAAATAACTAAAGCGGCACAATTCAAAATTTTTTCAATCAATTTTTCCATGTTCGCGAACATTTTACGGCAGGAAAAGGAACACTTGGAAAATTAACATTGATATTGATTGATTCTGCAGTTAATTAAGAATAAAATACATTTATAAAAGAAATTGAGTTGTGCCGATTTAGTGATTAGTGTGCGATTTATATAAAAGAAAATTGTTGTTTCATTTAAAGAAGAAAAAATGTAACGTCCGCCACACACAAATTTTAAAATTTTTAAATAAACCTTAAAACATATCATCCTTTTTAAATATATTTTAGTACCCTTGAATATTCCCCTTTCGTTTTCGTTTTAGGTGTTTCCATGGTTACTATGCAAAATTTTCTACAAATCATCGAAATGCATCTTGACTCTCTAAACCGACTTCCGTTTTTTGGTAACGTCCGCCACAGCACTTTCGGCACAAAAATTTTGTTTTCCCAAAAACATTTAAATACAAATTAAATGGCCTTTGAAAGTACTCCCAAAGGCCTATTTTAACAGAAGTTTATGAGCAAATATCTCATTCAGAACTCCGACGGGATTGATATTAATATAAAAATAGGCGTAGAAATGTAACGTCCGCCACGCAGGATATGCCCATATCGCAAAAAATGATTTTCGCACATTTATCATATTTTCTTTTCGATTCGATATCGCAGAAAGAAATTTTTGCGATATCACAAATCATTTGGAACGTTCACGAATAACTCGAATTTTTATCGTAAATTATAGAATTTTCGAATCGTATTTTTATCGCATTTTCTCTTCGATTCAAACACGATGCGATATTGTATAATATAAATACGAAAAATTAATTCTCGAAAGTAGTTTTGTGAATTCATTTCGAAATTGGGAGGCATTCAAGAATAATTTAGGATCAACTTAAACTTATAAACGGACACTAAACCAGTGATGTTCACGCCATACATCATTTGATGGCGCTCATTTCACACGTATTGCTTACGCTCTATGTTCAGTCGGTATCAAGAGGCCGACGAAACAACATCGCGCGCATCTGTACAGCTTTTTTGTTTCACTGCATAGAAGAATTAATGCAAAAATTTTTTTGAGCGCTCGCTCTTTTCTCACTCACACAGTCTCACGGCCAATTTTGAACATCACTGCACTAAACCAATAAAGATCATGTTTGCGGAACCAAGAGGCGAAAGCTCGCTGAGGGGCTAAAAGAAATTCTTCAAAATTGAATATTTTTCCCTTCGTCTGATCAAACCCTGCAGTAATATGGACTGACCCAAGTGTAGCCTTCGGTCAGTCCTTCATGTTACCAGTACTAGTCCCCTCATAATTCCACTTCTAATGTATTCAACTGACCTTTTTAACATGGGCCTGTCCTAGGGGAGGGACTAGTCCGCAAAACGGCTGATCATAGGCCAGTTTTTTTGGGTCAATTGTCGTAATTTTGTCTGGTTTTAGGATAGTCAAATGAGGCAAATAAACAACAAATTTCTTATATACATTCTAAGTTGATGAAAGTGCCATTTACAGACTACCCATAAACTAACCCCTTTATTACCGACCGCCGGCTAGCCGAATTCCATGGAGCGAACTGCCATAATTTAACCGGTAGGATTTGGACCGGTCAACAGCCAGTCCTTCTTAGAAAACTGACCGGCTCATTACTGCAGGGAAGGTAACGCGTATTCTCACATACATACATATAAACTAAACTCGATACGAACAAAATTTTCCCCAGGCGTGTATTTTCGGAACTTTAATGCGATGCACTCAAATGAAAGTATTTAATAATTCACTTTCGATTTATTTCGCTTGTATAATAATAACATTTTCTTCTTCAATACCTCAGCCATTCAATGTGCGAACTTAAATTGCGATAATTACTTATTTGCTTGAATGTAGATCGACTTTTGTTGTGCGCAAATCAAACGTAAACAATTTCACATATTATTTGGGGTGGCTCGCAACAGGGTTCCGTCCATTATATATATACATATATATATGTATGTATAACGAAGCGGGAAAGGACAAAGTGTTCAACTGAATTGTTACCAGGGCTGGTTTCAGGGTTTATCTAAATAACACCCGGGTCGGCAAATGATATCCAAGCACAGAACCAATTGCTCCTGATGGCATTTTTTTATTGAAGAACACTTGAAAACACAATCGCAGCCCTGGATGGCAGGAAATTCGAAAGAAAGCTCGCAATGTTTTTCCTAATTGGAAAGACTAATGCATATTGTCTGCATTATTTCATTGAATTTACTTTGTGTGCATTGAAGTTGATACAACAAAATTTCAGCAAAGGGGGCGTTCATGAAAGGATACGTTTAAAAACTGAAAGCCGTTACGTTACGCCTTCTGATAATGTCAAAGCTAAATTTCCGCTTGTGCTACAGTAAATTGTGGTCCAGTAACTGCGTTCGTTCACATTCTTTATTGAATATTTTCTTGAATGGTATTGTATGTTTTCCGGATGGCCAGCAATAATTTTAAATATGGCCAACAATATTGGTTTATACAATTGAAAAAAAAAAAAACGATTAAAACCCAATAAACACAAAAACGATAACGTGTTCGAATCGAATTCGAATCGAATTCGTAGAGCGCGAATCGCATTAAACGAATTCGAATCGAATTCGATTCGAATTCGCGGAAGGCAATTTTCACGATATCGCGCTTTTATCGTATTTTGCGTTCGATTCGAATTCGATTCGAAGACAAAACGCGATAAGAATTCGAATCGTTTGCAACGAGCTCGCCTCGAGCTCGCTTTTTTTTATCGCGGATTTTAGAATACGCGAGCTCGCGCTTTTATCGTATTTTGCGTTCGATTCGAATTCGATTCGAAGACAAAACGCGATAAGAATTCGAATCGTTTGCAACGAGCTCGCCTCGAGCTCGCTTTTTTATCGCGGATTTTAGAATACGCGAGCTCGCGCTTTTATCGTATTTTGCGTTCGATTCGAATTCGATTCGAAGACAAAACGCGATAAGAATTCGAATCGTTTGCAACGAGCTCGCCTCGAGCTCGCTTTTTTATCGCGGATTTTATAAAATGCGAGCTCGCTTTTTTATCGTGGAATTCATAAGAGTCTTACCGACTACGGCACCCTGAAAGGGATTTTGAAGTTTTGTTGATATTTTGAAAAGTCCTCGAGGGCTCCCTGAAAAATGGCCCCAATGCAAAATGGCCCCAAACTGAAAAAGAAAAAAGGCCCCAAAATTTGGGGTCATTGTGAATTATGAAAAATTACCTCAAATCAAAAATGAAATTTGGCCCCAAAATAAAATGAAAAAGGCCCCAAAAACAAAAATAGATGTTTTTAATCGATATGAAAAATGGCCCCAAACTAGAAAATAAAACGGCCGTTATAGAATTTAAAAAATTAAAAATGAAAAAAAGACCCCAAAATTTGGGGTCATTTTGCATTACCCAAAATCAAAAAATGAAACATGGCCCCAAATGTAACATAAATTTTGAAAAATGCAAAATGACCCAAAAAAATCGCCCTAAAATTCAATACAAAATTTTGGGGCCTTTTTAAATTTTTGGATTTCGGGTAATTTTTTATAACGCAAAATGACCCTAAATTTTGGGGCCTTTTTAAATTTTTGGATTTGGGGTAATTTTTTATAACGCAAAATGACCCCAAATTTTGGGGCCTTTTTAAATTTTTCAAAGTGGGGCAATAATGCATTATGCAAAATTACCCCAAAATTGGGGTCTTTTTTTCATTTTTAATTTTTTAAATTTTATAACGGCCGTTTTATTTTCTAGTTTGGGGCCATTTTTCATATCGATTAAAAACATCTATTTTTGTTTTTGGGGCCTTTTTCATTTTATTTTGGGGCCAAATTTCATTTTTGATTTGAGGTAATTTTTCATAATTCACAATGACCCCAAATTTTGGGGCCTTTTTTCATTTTCAGTTTGGGGCCATTTTGCATTGGGGCCATTTTTCAGGGAGCCCTCGAGGACTTTTCAAAATATCAACAAAACTTCAAAATCCCTTTCAGGGTGCCGTAGTCGGTAAGACTCTTATGAATTCCACGATAAAAAAGCGAGCTCGCATTTTATAAAATCCACGATAAAAAAGCGAGCTCGTTGCAAACGGTTGGAATTCTTATCGCTATTTCTCTCGAATCGAACGCAAAATACGATAAAAGCGCGAGCTCGCGAAAATTGCCTTCCGCGATTCGAATTCAATTCGAATTCTTTAAAATATTTGTGTTTAGTGGATACGAAACTTTAATTCTCGAAGGTAGTTTTGTTAATTTGTTTCCAAATCGCAAGACATTCGAGGTAAATATAGAATCAAGCTAAACATATAAACGAAAAAAAGTCATTCACTTCAATTCGGCGAAGATGACGTAATGGGTAAGCAGACTAGAAATAAGTATGACTAGAAATCAAGAGGTTCGGTGTTCAAATCCCACAGCCGGTGGATTCAAAAGTGTGGTTACCAGCATTAGAACCGTTTTTTTTTTTTTTTTTTTTTACCGAAAGTAATCTTATAATAAGACTGTTATTAGAATCATACATTAAATATAAAAATTAAATAATTTTTTTTTACTAATCGTATATAATCGAAAATTCGACAAAAAGGCGAATCGAATATGATAAAAAATTCGAATAAAGCGCGATAGCAAAACGATAGCAAAATACGAATCGCGCGCGATGCGTAATCGATAAAAAATGCGATAAAAATATGAATCGCGTAAAAAGGTGACTCCCTCACGAATTCGAATTCGATTCGAGCTCGCCGCGAACACTCGCCGCGAAGAGTTTGCACGTCAAAACGAATTCGATTCGAATTCGATTCGAACTCGTTGTGCTTATTGGGAAGCTTCGAAAAAAACGTCAGTTGAAATGCGGAATCAGAAAATAGACAAAAGAGCTCGGAAAAAATGAAGATAACAAAAATTGACTTGAAGCCATGAAAAAATGCCGTCTTTAGTGGCACTTTGTAACAACTTTAAACCAAAAAAAAATTTTTTTGGTTACATAAGGTGTGCATAAGCGTTTCAAAAAACCTTTTTAGTTTCATAGACAAAGCAAAGTAGTTGCGAAAAACTCTTAAAGTTACACAAGCGATTTGACAAACCAAATTTAGTTTTTAGTTAAATAAATCCGTTTTGCAACTACTTTTGCAACCTTTCGTTACTTTCAACAAAGAGTATTAATATACATAAGAGGCGCCAACGTACTCTATGGCGAATCCCATTTTTCACTCATTCTCGATGCTGGCCTCCGCATTACGATACACTATGCTTTGAAAACTGAAACGCTCACAAAGCATGAAATCGAGGAAAGAAAGACACTCGAAATGTAGGAATTGATAGAAAGGATCAAAACAAAAACGAAAATCTGACTTCTCGCCTTTACGCATTGAGAAACGGTTTTCATGTCTTATAGTTTTTCGGCGCTGTGCTGTTATTCTTACGATTGCGTGCCTTACTTATGCGCATATATGAGTTTGTGTGTGCGCCAATGTACATACGTACGTTTGTATTTGGCCGTTGTGTGCCTTTGCAAATTTCGGCCTCTGAAAAAATCAAAAATCGTTTTTCGAGTCGCTCGTTTATGTTGTTTTCCTGTTTCTACGTGACCAATGCAAAGTCACTACCGTATGGTTCTGTAGGGTGACTTGCGCGGCGCTAAATGCGAAAAAGTCGAAGCCTGGTCGCTTTGATTACCTTTTGTAACATTATGTGCTAGTGTTTTTAGTTTTAATTCGACCCTTTTTATATTTTAATTTTAATTACTTAAATATTTTTTCGGGCTTAGGGTCCAAGCATTTCTATTACGAAATGTTAATTTTTAGCAATCGAAAAAAATCTTTTTTCTGATGGTTTTCTCATGCTAATGTAATTTTACTTTTGATATTAAAAATTATATAATCTACAACGTCTTCTTAAATCTCTTTTAAATTTATCCTCTGCTGAAATTGGTATTTTCAGCTGTAAAAATACTCCCTTTAGGTGGGGCTAAATTAAAAATGAATTTTACAAGACTTTTTGATTTGCCTTTATATTGAAATTTGTTCAATAAATTTAAGGATTTTTGTGAATATTACCAAAATATTAAAATTAAATGTAAGAGAAAAAATTTTTGAAGTCAATAGCAAAATTGAAATTTTCAAAAAACTTTTATGGGTCTTCAACGGACATCGTATTTGCACCATCGAATGTAAACAAGCTGAATCATTTTAAATACCTACATACAAGCATTCTTATGCTCATACATATAGAACTTCTTTTCCCTTCCACCGTCCTTCCATGAACGAATTTTGCTCATTTCAATCAATGCTACTAAAAAAAATTTCAAAAGAATGATACAGTGTGCAAATATCGATTCTCTTCCTTTCAGTTTATGAAAAAAATTTCATGAACTATAAATTATGAATATAAAATTCAGCAAAATAGCTTTCTTAATGTCTAGAAACAATTTGATAACATTTCATTTTTTATTTTACTATAAAAATTATATCAATATTAAGTAAAATAGGACTTGTCTGAAGAAAGATTTGAAATAGTCAAATATTGCACACTGTTCGGCTATTTTTTCTTCGTATCGTCAAGTAGCCTTTGCATGCGCACAAGCATAAAAAAATTTCCATCCCTTTTTTCTCTGCGCATAAGCAAACGCACAATTCATTCATAAAATGTTCATTTACGCACGTTTCTCGCACTCGCGTTGCGCATTTTTGTTTTCAATCAGCATTCGCTTTGTGATGTGAGACGAAATGGCATAGGGACAAAGTGTATCGTAATAAGGAGGCCAGCATTTTCAAAATGCTAAGAGAGCCGATAGAGTACGTTGGCTGCTCTTATGTATATTAATACTCTTTGCTTTCAATAACGAAAGAGGCGGAGCTTAGATGTTGCTTAGTAGATGCAATGGTTTGTTTATGCAACTCCTTTACGGCTGGTTGCATATAAGTTTGAAAAACGTTTATTCAACAAAATTTTAAATGATATGTAACTTACTTCTACAATTTTGAGAATGAGCTGCTTTGAGGTTATGTTAGCACCAAATTATTAGCTTGGTTATTGGAAAACTAAAGGAAAATCTTTTAACGTTCATTTAATCGAAAGCGCTTCAAAAATACAAGGGGTAGTATAAAACATTATACAGTCAATTTTAAATCGCATCAAAAATTAGGATTCAGGAAATTCAAAACTTTCAAAGACTCAGTGATATGCATAACAATTTATACATATTTTTCTTGGCTTCGTTTATAAAAGCAAAAACCCATTTATCGAAAGTCAAGTCAAAACAAACTCATTTTTGTTTGCAACAATATCTATTCCTTTTACAAATGATTCTAATTATTTACTAACGCATTTGCTATGTGTGTGAATGAATACGCAGTATTAACTCAAGTTTCAATTGTTTGTGAGAAAAGCGTTGCATTATCAGTTATTGTAACTTTCTCTTGCAACTAAAATTTTTGCTTTTTTGCGTTCATAAGCGTTACATAAGCGCCTAATTTAGAAAGCAGCTGCAATGGGAAAAACAACATCCATTTTTCAGGCGGAGGTCCACGCCCTAGAGCTGTGTATTAGAGAATGCATACGAAGGAACACATCTGGTTCCAACATATGGGGCATTCCACGCGAAGCGGGCAACGAAAAAAAGGTGATGTTCTGAAAATCGTTCATATTCGGCTCAATTGTACCTCTATGGGATATGAATTAGGGGGCAAAAAATTTTGGCTGAAAATCCGTTAGTTTTGAAAATATAGGCTTCTAAACATTGCCGCACATGAAAATAAGGTTTTGTTTGAATGCAAATATTCTAACTAAATTTTTTTTTCTCAAAAATAAATAGTAGTGATTTGTATAGAAAATTTAACAAATTTTTTAATAATAAGAACAAAATCACAAATATAATTTTTTTTCAGTGTAAAATCAGAGATAAAAATTTCAAAGCAAAATCTAAACAACTTAGCCTTTTTTAATTTTTTTTTAAATTTTTTGTATTAAAGCCCAAAATGCTAAGAACATACTGTATAAGTTTAATAATGGGCCCGAAAGTGGTTTGGGAGCTAGAGCACTTAAATCACACACGCATCGCCCTAAAATGGTACGTTGCGCTTATGCTTTGCGATGTTTACAGCAATAAACAATCATAAGCGCCATCTCTAGGAATCGAAAGTAATTACTTTTATACTGAAAAACAATGGGAAGTATATTGTTCATTCATAATAAGCGATGCGTGTGTGCTTTAAGTGCTCTAGCTCCCAAACCACTTTCGGGCCCATTATTAAACTTATACAGTATGTTCTTAGCATTTTGGGCTTTAATACAAAAAATTTAAAAAAAAATTAAAAAAGGCTAAGTTGTTTAGATTTTGCTTTGAAATTTTTATCTCTGATTTTACACTGAAAAAAAATTATATTTGTGATTTTGTTCTTATTATTAAAAAATTTGTTAAATTTTCTATACAAATCACTACTATTTATTTTTGAGAAAAAAAAATTTAGTTAGAATATTTGCATTCAAACAAAACCTTATTTTCATGTGCGGCAATGTTTAGAAGCCTATATTTTCAAAACTAACGGATTTTCAGCCAAAATTTTTTGCCCCCTAATTCATATCCCATAGAGGTACAATTGAGCCGAATATGAATGATTTTCAGAACATCACCTTTTTTTCGTTGCCCGCTTCGCGTGGAATGCCCCATATGTATTATCTCTGATAGTCAAGCAGCTTTAAAATCCTTGATGGCATTCACAGTAAACTCAAAACAGGTTTATGAATGCTACAATCTCCTTCAGACTCTATCCAAGAGGAACAAAGTTACTCTTTTCTGGATACCAGGTCATGAGGGACATGAGGGCAATGAAAGGGCAGACTGCCTGGCCAAAAGGGCTGCGGCAAATTCCTTCATAGGACCAGAACCCTTCTGCGGGGTTAATTTAAGCTTCAAAAACGACCTGATTAGAAAATGGGAGAAAAATAGCCTAAAGGACTACTGGAGAGCCCACAAAGGAATGCGGCAGGCCAAAAGGCTAATAAATCTCAGGACTATCAGGCCGGAAACTATTCTTAACCTCAGTAGGAAAAATATTAAGATTTACACTGAGTTCTTAACAGGGCACTGTAAATTAAATTACCACCTGAAGAAGCTGGCGGTGGTAAACGAAGATATCTGTAGGCTGTGCGGAGCTGAACAGGAAACAGCGGAGCATGTACTATGTACATGCCGAGCGGCGGCTAGGCGTAGACTTTTATGTCTAGGGGCAAGTACTTTGGGTCCCCGGGCCATCAGCCAATTTATCCCCTTGGAAACACTGAGATTCATAAAAAGTCTAAATCTTTTCTAGGGAACATAGGCTGCACAAAAGATCTATCAGGTCGTGGTGCACTCATAGCCTTATAATAATAATAATAAGCGCCTAAGAACCTCTTTTAAAACAATCACTTAGTCGTATAAGCGTTTCATAGTCGGATATGTAACATTTGGTGCCACTAGGGGTTGAATTATCGACATTAATCATCACCCGGGCCCGGATTTTAATGACATGCCATCGTTTTTCTGCGATTAGGAAAACGTTGCTCGATGATTTATATGTTCCCTATAACAGGTTGGCTGATAAGTCCCCGGTCTAACAAAGAAAAACATATTTTTTTGTCAAAATTCGTTTTTATTATTCAACATAGTTCCCTTCAAGAGCGATACAACGATTATAACGACCTTCCAATTTTTTGATACCATTTTGGTAGTACTCCTTCGGTTTTGCCTCAAAATAGGCCTCAGTTTCGGCGATCACCTCTTCATTGCAGCCAAATTTTTTCCCTGCGAGCATCCTTTTGAGGTCTGAGAACAAGAAAAAGTCGCTGCGGGCCAGATCTGGAGAAAACGGTGGGTGGGGAAGCAATTCGAAGCCTAATTCATGAATTTTTGCCATCGTTCTCAATGACTTGTGGCACGGTGCGTTGTCTTGGTGGAACAACACTTTTTTCTTCTTCATATGGGTCCGTTTTGCCGCGATTTCGACCTTCAAACGCTCCAATAACGACATATAATAGTCACTGTTGATGGTTTTTCCCTTCTCAAGATAATCGATAAAAATTATTCCATGCCCATCCCAAAAAACAGAGGCCATTACTTTGCCAGCGGACTTTTGAGTCTTTCCACGCTTCGGAGACGGGTCACCGATCGCTGTCCACTCAGCCGACTATCGATTGGACTCAGGAGTGTAGTGATAGAGCCATGTTTCATCCATTGTCACATATCGACGCAAAAACTCGGGTGTATTGCGAGTTAACAGCTGCAAACACCGCTCAGAATCATCAACACGTTGTTGTTTTTGGTCAAATGTGAGCTCGCGCGGCACCCATTTTGCACAGAGCTTTTTCATATCCAAATATTGATGAATGATATGACCAACACGTTCCTTTGATATCTTTAAGGCCTCTGCTATCTCGATCAACTTCATTTTACGGTCATTCAAATTCATTTTGTGAATTTTTTTGATGTTTTCGTCGGTAACCACCTCTTTTGGGCGTCCACTGCGTTCACCGTCCTCCGTGCTCATTTCACCACGCTTGAATTTTGCATATCAATCAATTATTGGTGATTTTCCTGGGGCAGAGTCCGGAAACTCATTATCAAGCCAAGTTTTTGCTTCCACTGTATTTTTTCCCTTCAGAAAACAGTATTTTATCAAAACACGAAATTCCTTTTTTTCCATTTTTTTCACAACAACAAAAGTTGCTTCACAAAAGACGCTCTATCTCACAAACTAATTGACTTACAGACGTCAAATTTTGACACGAATCATTTGAAGGTTGCCACTATATAAAAATAATATGCATTTAATACTAGCGACGCCATCTATGTGTCAGACCGGGGACTTATCAGCCAACCTGTTATGTGGGCCCTGGACTCCGAAAATGAAAAGTTTTTAGGTCAATTTTTTGTCATTTTTTGGGGTTTTTCGATTTTGGGTCATTTTTTTTTTTAAGTTTGAAGTCATTTTCTCGGCATATTGTTAAAATGTTGAGTATTTTTTATAATTTTTATTCGCATTTATCTGTAACAGGCTGTCTCGACGTTAAATTCTTCAATGGTTTCCACCGTGTAAATATTAGTTTCCTGGTTGATTTTTTTCCCAGTATAGACGCATGCGTGAACAGTTCATTAATGCAGAAGTAGTGAAGATTCATTTCGAAAGAGGGCAATTGATGCTTTTTCAAATGATCTTCTAGTGAAAATATCACAGAAGCAAGAGCGCGTTGTAACAGACTCTTCTTCAAAAGAAATTTTCATTTGAAAGGGGGTTGTATACTCCTATTTTCAATGAAGATCCTATGAAATTGCCATGACAAAATGCTTTTCAATCTGTGTGCTACAATTCTCAAAAGTTTTATATTTTTGTTTTACTTAAGATGTTTTAAGAATTGAAACCAAGTATTACAGTATGAGAAAGCCTGTCAAAATGCTATATGGCTCCAAATGGTGTGGTGAAGTTGAGTAAAAATCAGCTGACTGTCAAAAATAAGTCGAAGAATATGCGATTTTTAAAGATGCCGAAACTTTATATATTGACCCTTTTTAAGTAAAATTGAAGTTGCAAACAACAAAGTAGAGATGCTCCTTCATTTTAGAGTACATTTGAGTATCTGCGACCCCCGTAATTCAGTATTCAATATTGCATTTAAATTGAACGATTTCGTCAGCGATGCACAAACACTCTAAGTGCAAAGCTTTTATCGATACTGAACCGAGTATTCAAAAGAATTCTTAAAACAAAATAAAACCAAATCAAAAGCAATTGTAATTGTTTTAGGCAAGATAATTCAACATTAAAGGATTTTATATATTTTCAAAATGCACGTTTCAAAATGAAGAAAAGTAAGGGTGTTATAGTAAAGCGAACCTGATCATAGAATACCCTATACAGATAAACAGCTATATATTTTTTAATCGGAGGCTAAACCAAAGCTCAACTTCCTCATTCCACAAAAATATATCGAAAGATTGTAGCTTTACACAATTCATATGATTTTTGAGGCAGACTCTAACGCTGGAGGTACCCCTAAAAATCGGCCGATTAAATCAACTTTTGTAGAGGATGTCAACGATTAAAAAATAAGTATTTATGTCGTGTTTGTTTCAAGCGCCATCTGAATTTTGGGTGTTAAATTCAATTTTCGAATAACGCTTTTTGGCGCGGCCACTTTTCTAAGATTTGGGATCAACATTCTATGCCCTTAACTAAGTCCAAATAAATAATTCCACTAAGTATTTCAAAAAATTTTGGTTTTATGGCAGCATTTATGAATTTTATAAAAAACCCTACAACGAAGGGATACCTTTGAAAATCAGACAGACAGAAAGTCTCATATCTAAAAGCTAAGCGTTCAAATTGTAGTCGGTTACTATTTTCACCATCGATTTGCACTATTGACTCGTTCCATTTGGTACCATCTGTTGTCCATGGATGCCACACTAGCATCTAAATTAAACAAGACCAAAAACTCGGAAATCAGTTTTTTGTAGTACGTGAATTTTTCTATTACTAAAAAGAAAAAATTAATGTTAAAATAAATTCTACAGTTTAAAATGGTATAATGATTCTTAAAAAACTATATAATATTATATCTGATTTTCTCAGGTTATAAATGAAAAAAACTAACTGCTTGCACTTGCCCAATTTCTAGAGACGACAACAATGCCCAAAGAGGCATCGTGGTGGATTGCCTGGTATGCCGTGTGGTTGTTGTTGCCTTTGGTGAATTGCCTAATAGCTTTGTTGCCTATTAGCTCGTTTCTCATACTGTAATACTTGGCCTAAATAATCATATATCAATCCCCTGCGGAATTAATTGGGGATTGCTCTATATTTTGTTTTTGTATTTCAATACGACTCGTTTTTGAAACATCAAAATGAGTTCTTTTCGTGTTGTTTTTTTATCGTGCATGTGTTCAATCGTTTTTTAATTATCAAGGGGGCTCGAAAAAGACTCGTAAATGAAACTTCTTATAAAAAAGTCTTCCAAATGCTATCTGGGATTTAGTATTTCTTATATATTTTATATCAAAACATTAATATAACATGAAACTTTAATGCGCTGTATAGACAAAGAGTATAAATAGTAAAGAGGTAACAAAAGTCTCTTTCACTCAATTCGCTTTAAAAATTTCGTGCGATGGATATGGGCTACTTCAAGGCCAGACAAAATTCTGCCTTGGCGAATTAGAGAATATGAGATGATACGAAATTCATTCATAAAATAGGCACGCGTAATTATGCTTAGTGACGAAGCAAAAATAGAATTGAAAACGAAGAAAAAAATGATTTTCTCCCTTTCTCGTTTCTCCTCAATTGACTATGGCTAGGATTTTGAATTTTTGCATATATCGGGAAAAGTGATGTGCGATTATGGCAATACAGCAGAGGATAAAAAATTTGAAGTAGTAATTTTAGAATGAATTTTGTATTTATTTATCGAAGTATTGCAAATTGATTAATTTTTTTGCTTTAAATATTAGTTGAAATTATTAATGTAACATAAATAAGAAAATTGAATTGAAAATCGAATAAATCCAATATATGTGTACTTAAAACTTTATAAAGAAGTGCCAATGCTTTGTTGGCTTCTACTGTATTCGCTTCAGAACTTTGAAGGAACGACAAAATTGCATTTTTTTTTCCTTTTTGGGCATTTTTTCGGACAGACTTAATACTTTACGGTATTGTGATGAGGGGGCTCGATCAGAAAAATAATGCCGAAGGAAAATATGTAGACACACACCCATCGACTTAAAAATTTTATCATATCTTTTTAGGGACCTTGAATGTCAAGATTGGCAGAACTATGGACTCATTAGAATTCTCCCATAAAAATACCTTCCTACTGAAAAGTAAAAAAAAATTTTTTTAAGTCTTTTACGAAAACAAAATCAAAAAAATTAAGAAAAAATTTAAAAATATTTTAAAAAAATTTAACAAATTTTCCTCAGTTCATCAATTGAAAATAACAGGCACGCTTCGAATTCAGAACTTTCAATTTCTTTTTGACTTCAAAAGTCCCCAAAACGCGATATCAAAACTCACACACAAAAAGCACACGCAAAATTTCACACACATGATGAACATTTTCGACTGCTCTAAGAAGCCAAAAATGAAAAGGACAAAGCAAATTAAAAAGTAGAAACCGGTCTAAGTTACATATATCAAATGAGAGTGAAGAAACGGCGAAAAAGTACTATAGGAGGAAAGGAGATGTAAAATATACGGCCTGCTGTGCGAATTTTTCATTCAGTTATTTAGTAGCCCATCTCCTCGCATGATTTTCAAATTGGAAATCACTCAAAGAGCGCACTGAGACTTTTGTTACCTCTTTACTATTTATACACTGAGCGAACGTAACCATGATTTTTTTAAAAGGGCGCATTGTTATTCACAGTCCTTTTGATTTTCGAGCAGAACAAAAATTTCAAAAGAAAAAATGAATCAACAACATTTTTGGTTGAATTGAAAGGAAATATGTTTAATTACATTTCTTTTCGTTCGGTATAATTCTCATTTGTTTTATAAAATAAGACATATAAGATATGTATTCATCTTAGAACTTTTTAAGCATTGCGAAAGCAGTCACCAAAACGGAGTGACGAAATCGGATGAAGTCCATCCGATGGCTATTTTTTGGGTATAGGTAGGTATAGGTATTTTTTTTTTAATTTTTTAAAAAAATATCTTGTCATTGCAACTATGTCCGTGGTTGGTTCAACAATTTAAATTTAAATCCATTTTTGAAAATTATCATTTCAATTCAACCTGAAATATGGTTGATTCAAGGGGAAAATTTTTTATTTTTTCAACAAGAAAAATTGTTAAAATTAAAAATATTCCTTGTTGAAGCCGTTTTGTATGTTTTTCCTTTTGATTTAACGAAAAGAAACACTTTGGTGACATTTCACACAAATGAACAGGTCACTGGACATTGTCATCGTAAGGATCCGAAAGGGAGGTGGTGACAGCTAGCCGGACATTGTCATCGTGGAGGGATCCGAAATGGGAGATGGTGACAGCTAGCCGGACATTGTCATCACAGGAGCTGACAGAGACTTCAGCGGTGACAATGTCATGCTAGGGGGTGCGATGGCGAAAAAAGCATTTGAGAGCAACACGTTGCTCTTTTCTCTCTAAATGTCAATTTGTAGAAACCAGGTTGATAACTTCTCTTCTGTGTCCTCTCTTTGGATATTTTGCAATTTTTCAAAATCTATTTTTAACGATTTTTGTTCGCCTCAGCCAGGGATCGAACCCGTGCTCTTCAGATTGTGAGTCGAGCACTCATCATCTACGCCGCTTCACAGTGCCGTAGCAATTCTGTTTTGCGTGAGGGGGAAAATTATTTTTCCAATTTGCGTGGGGGGGAAAAATTATTTTTTCAATTTTATTCATGGGCAAAAACAAAAAAGCGTGGGAGGGCAAAGCCCCCTCTTGCCCCTATGGTTGCTACGGCACTGGGCAAAACAAAGGCTACACGAAGGCTACACGAAGGCTACACGAAGGCTACACGAAGGCTGCACGAAGGCTATACGAAGGCTATACGAAGGCTATACGAAGGCTATACGAAGGCTATACGAAGGCTATACGAAGGCTAGCGAAGGCTATACGAAGGCTATACGAAGGCTATACCAAGGCTATACGAAGGCTATACGAAGGCTACACGAAGGCTACACGAAGGCTATACGAAGGCTATACGAAGGCTATACGCAGGCTATACGAAGGCTATACGAAGGCTATACGAAGGCTACACGAAGGCTACACGAAGGCTATACGAAGGCTATACGAAGGCTATACGAAGGCTATACGAAGGCTATACGAAGGCTATACGAAGGCTATACGAGGGCTATACGAGGGCTATACGAGGGCTATACGAGGGCTATACGAAGGCTATACGAAGGCTATACGAAGGCTATACGAAGGCTTTACGAAGGCTATAAAAAGTCTATACGAAGGCTATACGAAGGCTTTACGACGGCTATATGAAGGCTATATGAAGGCTATACGAAGGCATTAAGGAACACAATATCATTTATTTGAGTCAAAAAGTCATTCTGCTCAATTTCGAAAAGATTATAAATAGCGTGACAATACGTTAGCTCGATCAGTGCGTAGCCGGCCGTCGGACCGGAAAGAGCTCTGCAATGAACGTGTTTGTTCATGTTCGCCTACGACCTCTAGTTCAAAAACATTTAAATGGAGTTGTATACGAAGGCTAAACGAAGGCTAAACGAAGGCGAAACGAAGGCGAAACGAAGGCGAAACGAAGGCGAAACGAAGGCTAACGAAGGCTATACGAAGGCTATACGAAGGCTAAACGAAGGCTGAACGAAGGCTAAACGAAGGCGAAACGAAGGCGAAACGAAGGCGAAACGAAGGCTATACGAAGGCTATACGAAGGCTAACCGAAGGCTATACGAAGACTATACGAAGGCTATACGAAGGCTATACGAAGGCTATACGAAGGCTATACGAAGGCTATACGAAGGCTATACGAAGGCTATACAAAGGCTATACGAAGGCTATACGAAGGCTATACGAAGGCTATACGAAGGCTATACGAAGGCTATACGAAGGCTAAACGAAGGCTATACGAAGGCTATACGAAGTCTATACGAAGGCTATACGAAGGCTATACGAAGGCTACACGAAGGCTACACGAAGGCTATACGAAGGCTATACGAAGGCTTTACGAAGGCTATACGAAGGCTATACGAAGGCTATACGAAGGCTATACGAAGGCTATACGAGGGCTATACGAAGGCTACACGAAGGCTACACGAAGGCTACACGAAGGCTACACGAAGGCTACACGAAGGCTATACGAAGGCTATACGAAGACTACACAAAGGCTATACGAAGGCTATACGAAGGCTATACGAAGGCTATACGAAGGCTATACGAAGGCTATACGAAGGCTATACGAAAGCTACACGAAGGCTACACGAAGGCTACACGAAGGCTATACGAAGGCTATACGAAGGCTATACGAAGGTTATACGAAGGCTATACGAAGGCTATACGAAGGCTATACGAAAGCTACACGAAGTCTATACGAAGACTATACGAAGGCTATACGAAGGCTATACGAAGGCTATACGAAGGCTATACGAAGGCTATACGAAGGCTATACGAAGGCTACACGAAGGCTACACGAAGGCTATACGAAGGCTATACGAAGGCTATACGAAGGCTATACGAAGGCTATACGAAGGCTATACGAAGGCTATACGAAGGCTATACGAAGGCTATACGAAGGCTATACGAAGGCTAAACGAAGGCTATACGAGGGCTATACGAAGGCTACACGAAGGCTACACGAAGGCTACACGAAGTCTATACGAAGGCTATACGAAGGCTATACGAAGGCTACACAAAGGCTATACGAAGGCTATACGAAGGCTATACGAAGGCTATACGAAGGCTATACGAAGGCTATACGAAGGCTACACGAAGGCTACACGAAGGCTACACGAAGGCAACACCAGTGCCGTAGCAATTCTGTTTTGCGTGAGGGGGAAAAATTATTTTTCCAATTTGCGTGGGGGGGCAAAATTATTTTTTCAATTTTATTCATGGGCAAAAACAAAAATGCGTGGGGGGGCAAAGCCCCCTCTTGCCTCTATGATTGCTACGGCACTGCCGCTTCATGCTAGCGTTCAACTGACGCTAAAACCTTTCTTAATTTTCAATACCCAATGAGATGCAAGCACGTGAACGGCATCCCTCCACGATGACATGTCCTCCAAGGTGTCACACATGACAATGTCACCTTTATGTCATCGATGACATCACTGATGAAATTGTCATGCAGGAGATAATTTCCCGCTGGGAAGCATTTGATGTGTCTATAAAAGCTATAAAATTCAAAGGAGAATATACTTAAGTTGACGTCACGATAGGAGAATAGCCAATTTTTCACCGTAATGGCGTTAAATCATTTTTAGTGCAAATGAGACGAATGTCAAACGAAGTAAACAACAACAAAAAAAAACGTTAAAGCTTAAACCATATTAATACAGAATTTCAGACATTTTACCGCTACTTTTTATCTAATACTTGTCAAATTGCGTACAAAAAAAGCAGTGCAAATATTCCACAGTGCGATTTGCACTGTTGCTTGAATACCACTAGTGTAACGAAAGCTCCTAAAACTATAGTCGGCATTGCCTACTAGTCGGCCTTTTTACAACCGACTAGTCACCCAAAGTCATGATCGGAACATCTCTAAAAATTATTCGAAATGAAAAAATTTTCCCCCAGAATTCATGATTCCATTTTTCAAAAATGGCGAAAAAACTATTCCGGGTGAAACGACTTTTCACTGTTTATTTAGGATACTAGAATTATGCCTTTATGGAACAATTCTAGTATCTGGCCGTTTCTGGGATCTTTTTGCCAACTTATAGAAAATGACCCCCTGATTCCAAATCTGCAATCCGTTTTTGGGGGTCGCCTCTAGTTTAGGAGATATAACGATTTAAAAAATGCCCAAAATCGTACTAATTTTTACACTATTTTAACATTTGCGTACTTGCCACTTGTTTAAAATTCGTTACTGTTCAAATGTGTAAATTTTTCATGGGAAGTGTTGCCATACTTTTAAAAACAAAAAATTTAACATAATTGTAAAATTTGTATAATAGTGTAAAATTTTTGAGAAATATCTTTATTTTTTTATTGTTTTTGAAAAAATCGCCGCAGCCGAAAAATATTTCTCAAAAATCAGCCTTCTAAATAAATGTATTTCGTGTGTTGCTCCATCATTTTAATACTTTTAAATAAGTTTTGCTGTGTAGTGAAATGAGATTAGTGTTGTTATATAACAGGCACAAATCGGTTTAAAATACAACCCTACGTTTCATTGAAGGTGTTCAGTCAATGATTGGTTGCTGCATTATGATCTACGTAAGCCATGTATGACTGTAGATCTAACTGTCGACGTCGAAAAGCCTCTGCCGCTAATAAGAAATTCACCATTAGGCAGGTATAGGAAATTCAAC
>CM035806.1:93079138-93092769 GCA_020466095.1 Chlorops oryzae
TCAAATTTTAACCCTAACTTTGCACTGTATTTGGATGCTAAATACATACATAATCCAAAATAGTGAAAACAGACATTTTTCTATGAAAAAACCAACACACTCCAACATTAACGCATTGCTTTTCAGTCAAAAATTTGAAAATAACGTTTGTTTGCATGCAAACGAAAAACTTTCCACTACAGCACGTGAAAGCTGCAAATGCTTGCAGCAGCTGATTTGCTTGAATGCAAACGCTTGCGCGACCTAGTCTCACGGTACAAGCGAGCGCTTGCATGCAACTAAATAAATTGGCTGCAAGAGCTTGCATGCAAGCACTTTTTGGTTAGTCACACGGTGCAAGTTTCGCTTGCTGCAAGTAAAACGCTTGCTGCAAGCACTTTCCTTGCTTCGTCTGACGGCACCTTTACTCTCGCAGCGTTGAGAGTAATTCACCGTGTCTCTTTGGCCCACTGAGCGTTTGTGAGCGTCGTTTGTCGTTTTTGTCGTACTGACACCTTCGAAGACGTTGAAATTGTCGGTACGGTCGTTTTTCGTTGTGCTTTATCGGCGTTCTCCGTCTATGTACGGCTTCCTTCTTGCACATACAACGATCCTTTGTGTACGCACATATATCGTGGCGTCGGATTTACATACGTACGTGCGTGCGGCTTCTGCGAAATGATTTTACAAAAAAAACGCGAGAGTTGTGAAATTCGTTTGTAGGCTTAGGCTATCCCTCTTTCTGATTCTATAAAAACACTTCGATTAAACTTAACAAAAAAAACTTCAGTAACTTTAATGACTTGAAAAAAAACAAAATAAATTAAAGAAAACAAAACTTCAAATATTTCACAACTCGTTCGATACTTAATAAAATACGTAAATTCAAATGCGCGTTCGCGTCCGCCGCCGGAAGGCAAAAACGAAGGCTAAAACGAAGGCTATACGAAGGCTATACGAAGGCTATACGAAGGCTATACGAAGTCTAAACGAAGGCTATACGAAGGCTATACGAAGGCTATACGAAGGCTATACGAAGGCTATACGAAGGCTGTACGAAGGCTATACGAAGGTATACGAAGGCTATACAAAGGCTATACGAAGGCTATACGAAGTCTGTACGAAGGCTATACGAAGGCTATAACGAAGGCCATACGAAGGCTATACGAAGGCTATACGAAGGCTACACGAAGGCTATAACGAAGGCTATACGAAGGCTATACGAAAGCTTTCCGAAGGCTGTACGAAGGCTATACGAAGGCTATACGAAGGCTATACGAAGGCTATAAACGAAGGCTGTACGAAGGCTATACGTAGGCTATACTAAGGCTGTACGAAGGTTATACGAAGGCTATACGAAGGCCATACGAAGGCTATACGAAGGCTTTACGAAGGCTATACGAAGGCTATACGAAGGCTATACGAAGGCTACACGAAGGCTACACGAAGGCTATATGAAGGCTATATGAAGGCTATATGAAGGCTATACGAAGGCATTAAGGAGCACAATATCATTTATTTGAGTCAAAAATCATTCTGCTCAATTTTCGAAAAGAGTAAAATAGCGTGACAATACGTTAGCTCGATCAGTGCGTAGCCGGCCGTCGGACCGGAAAGAGCTCTGCAATGAACGTGTTTGTTCATGTTCGCCTACGACCTCTAGTTCAAAAACATTTAAAATGGAGTTTCTATACGAAGGCTATACGAACGCTATACGAAGGCTATACGAAGGCTATACGAAGGCTGCACGAAGGCTGCACGAAGGCTACACGAAGGCTACACAAAGGCTATACGAAGGCTATACGAAGGCTATAACGAAGGCTATACGAAGGCTATACCCCACCCAACATTTGGAAGACTGTTTTATGAGAAGATTAATTTACGAGTCTTTTTCGAGCCCCCTTCATGATTAGAAAATGATTGATCACATGCACGATTAAAAAGAAGACTCGAAAAACGATTCTCCAATATGTTTCAAAGGCGAGTCGTATTTCAATAACACAGAAGTCTTTTTCGAGCCCTCTTGATGATTGAAAAGTGATCGATCACATGCACGATTAAAAAGAAGACTCGAAAACGACTCTTCAATATTTTCAAAAGTGAGTCGTATTCAAATTACAAAAACAAAATATCGAGCACTCGCCAATTAATCACGTATGGGATTGAAATATAATTCATTCAAATTATTTCTATCTTATTGTCACTCAATATTTACTCAAAATTGAATTGAATGGAATTTGACTTTAAAGTTATAAACGAAAAATTTCCATGATTCGATTTGGAATGCTTGGTGTCGGCGGGTGAGCACAGGACTAGAAAACGAGAGGTCCTAGGTTCAAATCCCACATAACCGGCAAAGGAAAAAAAAAAATTTTTGAATTCAAATAATAATACATATAACATCATAACATAACACGGAAAAGCCCAAAATTGTGTAATTGATTAAAAATTTTTTTTTATTTTTTTTTCTATTTTTTAGAAAGCAAATGACTATAAATATGAGTCGTAGAAGACTCCAAAATGATAGCAAATATGAGTCGTAGAAGACTCCAAAATGATAGCAAATATATCGTAGAAGACTCGAAAATAGTAACAAATATGACTCGAAAATAAAAGAAAAATTACTCGAAAATGACTCGCAAATGATATCAAATATGACTCCCTAAGAAGATCGCGCTAGGTTTCCAATTTCTCCCGATTAAAGTATCATTTTTGATCAGAAAACGAGCGCATATTTGATATTTTTAATCAGAAAGGCGACTCGAAAAAGACTCGCTTTTGATCAAAAATTTCGAAAAATGCTAGCTGGGACAAAGGCTATACGAAGGCTATACAAGGCAATACGAAGGCTATACGAAGGCCATACGAAGGCTATACGAACGCTATACGAAGGCTACACGAAGGCTATACGAGGGCTATACGAAGGCTACACGAAGGCTACACGAAGGCTACACGAAGGCTATACGAAGGCTATACGAAGGCTACACAAAGGCTATACGAAGGCTATACGAAGGCTGTACGAAGGCTATACGTAGGCTATACGAAGGCTGTACGAAGGTTATACGAAGGCTATACGAAGGCCATACGAAGGCTATACGAAGGCTATACGAAGGCTATACGAAGGCTATACGAAGGCTATAAAAAGGCTACACGAAGGCTACACGAAGGCTACACAAAGGCACACGAAGGCTACACAAGGCTATACGAAGGCTACACAAAGGCTATACGAATGCTATACGAAGGGTATACGAAGGCTGTACGAAGGCTATACGTAGGCTATACGAAGGCTGTACGAAGGTTATACGAAGGCTATACGAAGTCCATACGAAGGCTATACGAAGGCTATACGAAGGCTATACGAAGGCTATACGAAGGATACGAAGGCGTACGAAGGCTATACGTAGGTATACGAAGGCTGTACGAAGGTTATACGAAGGCTATACGAAGGCCATACGAAGGCTATACGAAGGCTATACGAAGGCTATACGAAGGCTATAAAAAGGCTACACGAAGGCTACACGAAGGCTATATGAAGGCTATATGAAGGCTATACGAAGGCATTAAGGAGCACAATATCATTTATTTGAGTCAAAAAGTCATTCTGCTCAATTTCGAAAAGAGTATAAATAGCGTGACAATACGTTAGCTCGATCAGTGCGTAGCCGGCCGTCGGACCGGAAAGAGCTCTGCAATGAACGTGTTTGTTCATGTTCGCCTACGACCTCTAGTTCAAAAACATTTAAATGGAGTTCTATACGAAGGCTATACGAAGGCTATACGAAGGCTACACGAAGGCTACACGAAGGCTATACGAAGGCTATACGAAGGCTATACGAAGGCTTTACAAAGGCTATACAAAGCTATAAAGGCTAACGAAAGGCTATACGAAGGCTATACGAAGGCCATACGAAGGCTATACAAGGCTACACGAAGGCTATGCGAGGGCTATACGAAGGCTACACGAAGGAATACGAAGGCTATACGAAGGCTACACAAAGGCTATACGAAGGGCTATACGAAGGCTATACGAAGGCTATACGAAGGCTATACGAAGGCTATACGAAGGCTATACGAAGGCTATACGAAGGCCATACGAAGGCTATACGAAGGCCAAAACGAAGCTATGCGAGGGCTATACAAGGCTACACGAAGGCTATACGAAGGCTATACGAAGGCTACACAAAGCTATACAAGGCTATACGAAGGCTATACGAAGGCTATACGAAGGCTATACGAAGGCTAACGAAGGCTATACGAAGGCTATACGAAGGCTATACGAAGGCTATAACGAAGGCTATACGAAGGCTATAACGAAGGCTATACAAGGCTATACGAAACTATACGAAGGCTATACGAAGGCTATACGAAGGCTATACGAAGGCTATACGAAGGCTATACGAAGCTATACGAAGGCTGCACGAAGGCTATACGAAGGCTATACGAAGGCTATACGAAGGCTATACGAAGGCTATACGAAGGCTATACGAAGGCTATACGAAGGCTATACGAAGGCTATACGAAGGCTACACGAAGGCTAACGAAGGCTATACGAAGGCTATACGAAGGCTAAACGAAGGCAACGAGGGCTATACGAAGGCTACACGAAGGCTATACGAAGGCTACACAAAGGCTATACGAAGGCTATACGAAGGCTATACGAAGGCTATACGAAGGCTATACGAAGGCTACACGAAGGCTACACGAAGGCAACACCAGTGCCGTAGCAATTCTGTTTTGCGTGAGGGGGGAAAAAAATTATTTTTCCAATTTGCGTGGGGGGGCAAAAAATTTTTTTTAAATTTTATTCATGGGCAAAAACAAAAATGCGTGGGGGGGCAAAGCCCCTCTTGCCTCTATGATTGCTACGGCACTGCTGCTTCATGCTAGCGTTCAACTGACGCTAAAACCTTTCTTAATTTTCAATACCCAATGAGATGCAAGCACGTGAACGGCATCCCTCCACGATGACATTCCTCCAAGGTGTCACACATGACAATGTCACCTATATGTCATCGATGACATCACTGATGAAATTGTCATGCAGGAGATAATTTCCCGCTGGGAAGCATTTGATGTGTCTATAAAAGCTATAAAATTCAAAGGAAAATATACTTAAGTTGACGTCACGATAGGAGAATAGCCAATTTTTCACCGTAATGGCGTTAAATCATTTTTAGTGCAAATGAGACGAATGTCAAACGAAGTAAACAACAACAAAAAATAACGTTAAAGCTTAAACCATATTAATACAGAATTTCAGACATTTTACCGCTACTTTTTATCTAATACAAGCCATAACAGTGCAACTTGAGCGCAAATAAGGGGTTAATACACTAGTGGTATTCAAGCAACAGTGCAAATGCAGTGTGCAATATTTGCACTTGTCAAATTGCGTACAAAAAAAGCAGTGCAAATATTCCACAGTGCGATTTGCACTGTTGCTTGAATACCACTAGTGTAACGAAAGCTCCTAAAACTATAGTCGGCCTTTTTACAACCGACTATCACCCAAAGTCATGATCGGAACATCTCTAAAAATTATTCGAAATGAAAAAATTTTCCCCCAGAATTGATGATTCCATTTTTCAAAAATGGCGAAAAAACTATTCCGGGTGAAACGACTTTTCACTGTTTATTTAGGATACTAGAATTATGCCTTTATGGAACAATTCTAGTATCTGGCCGTTTCTGGGATCTTTTTGCCAACTTATAGAAAATGACCCCCTGATTCCAAATCTGCAATCCGGTTTTGGGGGTCGCCTCTAGTTTAGGAGATATAACGATTTAAAAATTGCCCAAAATCGTACTAATTTTTACACTATTTTGACATTTGCGTACTTGCCACTTGTTTAAAATTCGTCACTGTTCAAATGTGTAAATTTTTCATGGGATGTGTTTGCCATACTTTTAAAAACAAAAAATTTAACATAATTGTAAGTTTTGTATAATAGTGTAAAATTTTTGAGAAATATCTTTATTTTTTTATTGTTTTTGAAAAAATCGCCGCAGCCGAAAAATATTTCTCAAAAATCAGCCTTCTAAATAAATGTATTTCGTGTGTTGCTCCATCATTTTAATACTTTTAAATAAGTTTTGCTGTGTAGTGAAATGAGATTAGTGTTGTTATATAACAGGCACAAATCGGTTTAAAATACAACCCTACGTTTCATTGAAGGTGTTCAGTCAATGATTGGTTGCTGCATTATGATCTACGTAAGCTTCCTCCCATGTCACCGGATTTAAATCCCATTCAACACGTTTGGGAATTGGTAGAAAGAAAAATTGAATACTCCGCTTTCAAAAGCAAAGAATCTTTAAGGGGGTCTTCTCATTGAGCAACTTTTTTTTCGACTTTTTTTTTTTTGCATTTATTTATAGCTTGGGTAGTTGTGAATATGCCCCTAAAAGGATTTTTGGAATTCGAAATAGTTTAGAGGATATAGCCTTCTTTGTCGAGCAAGATCTGCGCTAAAAAACGAGTAATTTTTGCGTTGCTTCAAACTTTAAAACGCGTTTATCTCGAAACCACGTTTTTCGAACTGGCGGCCATGATATCTCCAGTTCAACTGAACCGATTTTCATGAAACAAAGTGGAATCGACGCAGAATTGTCACCATTCTCGGGTGAACCTCGACCATAATTTTAAAAAATTTTTTACTATTTTTTTTACACTAACTACAAAAGAAAAGCCCGAAATTGAATTTTTTTTTTTTGAATGGCCGCCATTTTGTCAAAAAAAATCACAAAATTAAGCTTGAGGTTCACCCGAGAATTACATCTATACTGATTAAAACCCCTTTTTTTTTCATTTCGGACGCTCCGGAGACCCGGAATCGTGGCCGCCGTGACGGCACCTTTTTTTTTCACCACCAACTTTGAAGTCTCATTACTTTTTGAACAGCCCACGTATCGAGGCAAAAAAAAAATTGTTTATTTACTTTGAACCTTTTGTAATACAATAAATAAAAAAAGTTTTCAATTATTCTTTGCGTTTTCAAATAAGAATTTTTTTAAAAAGGGTCCAAAAAACGGGTTTTGAATGAGAAGACCCCCTTAAATCGCTAAACGACTTTTGCAGGAATGGTCTTCTAGTGACGATGACTTCCAAGAGTATTTGAAACATAAAAAGCACAATGAATCGAAAAATTCAAAAAATGGGTACATATGTATAAATGAAATGACGATGCCCAAAGATTAAGATGTTATTCTTTTGTGAGCACTTTTAAAAATCGAATTTCAAATAGCAATCCGAATTATGTTGTGCCATTTTATATTTATTTGGCGTTTTTATTGAATTTTACTTGGACGCACTTACAGCTGTTGTGTTATGAAATATAATAAATACATCTGCCAACTTAAATTATTGAAAAATCCTGATTTACTTAAACAAAAAGGACAAGAGCAGCTAGGACTTTCAGTATTGACTTCTGAGTTAACTGCTTTATGACCGGTTTTGCTCTATCAAATAAAATGCAGCTGCATTGTACTGGCTTAAAGAAGAGCTCTTTGGCCTTTCCTCCATAAATTCCACACAAAACGAAGACACGTGGTCTACTATTATTTTCAATAACATAAACTGAACATCATACAGCCTATCTTTATTGTTTTGCTATGTGTAATTCTGGCAGTGTATAAATAAATATATATATTTATATATTTATATAATTATAATTTTAGTAAATAAACTTAGACAATAATTACATTATTAAGCTAACGTTTTGCTACATATCTTTCATGCTGGGAATAGCACTATTCGAATACAGTGGTGTTGCCATATCACTGCCTAATTTCACTGTTACTTCAAACGATGAGCCCGAGGCATCAGCAGCAGCAGCAGCAACTGAAGCAGTTGGCCTATTTTGTTCATATGCACTTAATAGTAGTGGTGTTTCTTTAATAGAATATTGTGACGTATTGCAATTTTTTCCAGCTGCTGCTGATTTAAGCATATTTCGAGTAGATGCGATAAGCGCTGCTGTTGATGATTGCTGAGCAGTTATGCTGTCGAAACTGTCTTTTTCAGCAGTCGATTCTAGGAGATCTTTCTCTGAGTCTTTCTTAGCCGAGCTGGTGTCAATTAACTTTGCTTTTTCCGTAATGGACGAGGAAGTATTCGCTATAACATCTCGACCTAAACAAATAAATATTAAACAAAATAAATCGGTATTAACTTGTTATCGTGATAGGAAAGTGTACAAAAAAAGCTGGTAAAAAGCTAAACTTAGAGAGTAACATTTAAAAAATTATCCCATGAGGAGCATACAAATTTGGTAAATTAGATATAATTCAGATTGCAGATAGAGCTGTAAATTATTCATAGAAGACACATTTAGGCAATTCATAAAGTCTTCTAAAATCTCTTTCAAATTAACCCCGTGCTAAAGTTAATATTTTTA
Organism: Chlorops oryzae; assembly: GCA_020466095.1. Classification (NCBI taxonomy): domain Eukaryota; kingdom Metazoa; phylum Arthropoda; class Insecta; order Diptera; family Chloropidae; genus Chlorops; species Chlorops oryzae. The sequence continues at coordinate 93,087,514 of CM035806.1, forward strand.
GCTGCATTCTAGATTTTGTGTTTTGGTTTTCTATCCTTTCCAAACGAGTATGTTATTTAATTTCTTGGCATATCCAATCCATGCAAGGAATTTCATTGCATATTGTATGTTCTTATCAGCTGTTTAGAGCAGGGCGTGCAACCGGAACTGAAACCGTAACCGATTTTAAATGATTTTTTTTGGAAACCGGTTCCCGAACCGAAACCGAAATCGGTTCGAAACGGTTTCTGAAACAATTTCCAACATCTTCCTCCAACTTTCATTTATTTCATGATCGTTCATTAATGCGCCACATACACATTCAGTCTGACTGATCAGTTACTCGTGTGCGTGCTTATGTACTCTTGCCTATATATTTCCCTTCATGTGTCGGTGTGCCGCACACGTGCTTTTTTCACTAAAACAATTAACTGACTCATTCAGTCAATGTTTATGTGACTCTTAATCAATTACATACCATGCTTACATGACCACTTGATACGTATTTACTCGACACGTTTAAGACTATCTGTCTTTTTTTGCCACCAGTAAAAATCGTGTGGGCAAACAGAGACAGATAGACTTAAGTGTGTCGTGTGAACACGTATCTAGCGGGTCGTGTAAACATTGTAAATGCCACATCTTACACCATGTCCTAGCTTCAGCCAAAGATACACCTTTTGGAAGCTTTTAGATTTTCGGCACAAACATAATTAATAATATTTGTACGCATTTACACGTTAAGACATATCGATAATTATCGATATTCATTATAATGAAACACATTTTTTGTAGCCAGGCGCGAGGGGATGTGTCATACAAGTGCTTTTCTGCCTCCCCGTGCGTCCCTTGCTGGCGAAAATTGTTTTCAATGTATGCCAGGTCAGATTTGTGAAACATGTTTCGAAATTGTCCCATTTGAATACATAGGAAGTAGAGGTTTACGCCGACTAGGCCGAATCGTCGGCGGCGTAGAAATGAAAAAAAGTCGGCGGCGGCGGCCAGGGCCGGCGAAACGTGAGTCTTCCATGTAGAATGGGGTGTTTGTGGGGAGGGGGCAAATGTGGTAAAAAAATGTTATAGTAAAGTAAAGGAATAAATTATGGAACCTTGGTAAATTAATGAAGGACCTAATAAAATAAGAAAACTGTCAAATATAAGTAGATATGAGAAAGTGCTAATTTGATTATTTATAACTTATACATAAGTACGTTTACGATATATAAGATCGGTATGTTATGATTAAGCTTGTTTGAGATTGCAAAAAATTTATACGCCGCCGCGCCGTTTACGCCGATTTCGCCGGCGGCGGCTCAGAAACGTCACGAAACGGCGGCGGCGGCGGCGTTTGTCGGCGGCGTATATGTCTATTAGGAAGGAAAGAGAAGCATTGATTGAAGTATGAAGAAGATTGTTCCGGAACAGTCTTTTCTTCTTACGTCTTCCTCTACTTAGTTAATTTTTTCAAAAACATTTGTTCTTGAGTCTGACTCTATAATATTGAAATGTCTTAACGTATAAATGCGTATTGACAACGCCTTAAGTTTTGTGCTGTGAATATCTATGGTCTATAAAGCGAACCCGACACGGTACTGAATTGCTTACTGAATCCGAAAGATTAAGGTGCGTTTGAAGTCTATATTTCGTGGTCAAGATTTTTTATGTACTGCAACGACAGTTGAAAATTTAACAATTAAAGGTTTGCTTTGCAAGAGATTAATATCTTGAATTTTATTCGCGATTCTTAAAGTCTTTTAAAAAACCGTAACCAGAACGAAACGATACCGAAATAATTTTTTTCAGAACGAAACCGTTATCGAAACCATAATCATTTCATAACCAAAACTGTTGGGCTTTCGAATAAGTTTTCTAATGTTTTGTTTATTGTTTTTTAAGTCAGGCTTCTAGCTGAATAAAGCTAACTAGCTACTTTTTTATATTCCCTTTTTGTTCTTTATTGTTAATATTGTGCAACATTGTTTCTTTTTCAGTTGGTGTAAACACTACTCATACGTATATAGTAGGGCGTTTCAGACGTGAAAAAAAGTGTTGAAATTCGAAAACGGCGGGGTCTAAAAAGAAAGTTTAGGCAAAAAGAAAAATTTGGGCACGATTTTCAATATTTTTTCATTGAGGTTTAGAGGTAGCTAAAATGGGTTTAAGTTGAAATGTAACATTTTTGGTATATAGCCTAAATGCAAGTCTGTTACATAAACAAATTTATATCAAATAAATGTTTTCGAATCGCTTAAACATATTATGAATCAATTGATCGGTAAAACATCGAACTGTTCCTGTAAAAACCATTAATTGAAATCAATTTTTGTGTTTTCTGCCCCTAAAAGTATACAGAAAAAGTTGAAAATCTGTCAAATTGAAAATTCTAAATGTACAAAAACTAAATAAAAATTTTTTAGCTCTCTTTAAGGCGTTATTTGAAGAAAATTCAAGTCCTCTGAGCGACCTCTAAACCTCAATTTAAGAAATTTTAAATGATGCCCAAATTTTTCGATTTACATTATCTTTCGTTTGAGACCCCGCCGTCTTCGAAATTGAAGACTTTTTTTCACGTCTGAAACGCCCTAGTATATAGCTTAGTAATTAAAAGGCAGTCAGATTTAGCCGCCAGCGAGTACGCATCATAACATAATACGATTGAAAAACATTATAAGAACCGCTAACAGTATAAAACAAGTTGAGTTGTGTCATAGGACACCAGATAAGAACGAAGTTCATTATGGTATTTATAAATGTTAGTAAATATAATTCGCAGCAAGGTTTTTCGCAAAACTCAATTGTTTTTATTAATCGAAAAATATACAGTGGTCGTCCAAACACGTAAATTTTTGCACCAAAATCTTCCCTTTTCAGGCAATAACAAGCTTTTATTTAAAAAAAAAAGGACCCGTTTACACAGATTTAGTTTAAAAAAATCGGTTATTGCTGATTGTTTTTTAGTTGACTTCAACTTTTTTTGAACAGCCAGCTCCTGCAACTCTCTTAACATCAAGACTTTTGAGCATTCGACATTATTTTGTATTGCCCATTCAACAATATTTTCTAAATAATTTACTGCACATTCGTGCTTAATAGTAAATCCATTATCGTTTATGTTTTCGTCTAGTTCACTCTCCTGCTCGTCATCACTTTAATCAGAGTCTTTCTTTGCCAACAAACGCCGTGTCGATGCTTGTTTTTTTCACGCAATATAACGGCGACATACATAAATTGAATACACAAGCATACCTACATAGTCATAAATACAAGGAATTGGCTTGCAAAAAAAAAAATATTCGTTAAATCGAACAAAATTTTCATTTCGTTCGTAATATAGAACCTTCAATGCAAAATTTTAAGCTTTCGTTAACACGAACGTAAAAGCGAGTGTTCGTATATAGGACACCAATGACATGTATGTATTTACTAAGACGATGTTTGTTGTTTTCAACTGTTTTTACAAGCAAAATGCGATACAGTCAGTGATGCCAGATCAGCAGATTTTCTGCTAGATCTAGCAGATTTTGAAATGGCAGCTAGAAAAATTCGTTATTGCATAGCTGAAAATCTAGCGGATTTTACTGTTTACAGCAGCTTTTTAGCTGATTTTTAGGCTTTTGCAAATAGATGAACAAATTTTATTCCATTGGTAATCAAAGAACCACATTTTGAGATCTTTCCCACGAGACACGAAAAAGCGTTTGAGATAGCCAGAGAAAAATTGCTTGATCAGAAATACTGGTCAACTGCTTGCTTATATATGCCAGTAACGGATTGTTTTGAAGCGTTGGGGGATTTGTGAATATTTAGTAAACGAGCTAAAACTGATAAAAAATTGTGATATTATTAAATAAATATTAAAATAAAAAAGTAACCACGGTTTCACCAAGCTATTAAATAAATAAATTAAAATTACCTTTATTTATACAATTAGAAAGTTCGTTTCATTCAAGTTTTATTTCATAGCTGTAAACCGGGCTAAGATTATTTTGTTTTCAGCGAATGTTTTCTATACGAAAACTGGCATATTTGAATTCAGCTGAATCTAGCTGAAAATAAGACGCTGTCTAGCGAATTTCACAAAACCTATCTGGCAACACTGGATACAGTATATTCTGCTTAGCTGCATTCAATTATTTTCCAGACATTTTATGCACTTACGCGAAAAACGCACCTACCCGAAATTTTTTGCTGTATTTTTGAGTAACATATCAGAATGTCTTTAACAACACTTGAATTCTTAAAAGAACGCCGTCCAAATATTAATTTTATTAACAAACAAGTAAGAAAGCTAAAGTCGGTCAAGCCCGACTTTGAAATACCCAGCGTCCCGACATTATTGGCGCACTATTGCCTCTCCATTTGTGGGCCACATACATTTTTTTCCTACACCTTTCATTCGCCTTGCTGAACCTATGTTGCGAATTTGAAGCTTCTACGCCTTTTACTTCGGAAGTTACGAAAAATCTTCATTTGTGGGCGTGGCAGTGGGCGGGCCAAATAAAAATTTTTCCTACACCTTTCATTCGCCTTGGTGAACCTATGTTGCGAATTTGAAGCTTCTATGCCTTTTACTTCGGAAGTTACGAAAATTATCCATTTGTGGGCGTGGCAGTGGGCGGGCTACATAAATTTTTGTTTCTACACCTTTCATTTGCCTTTGTCAACCTATGTTGCGATTTTGAAGCTTCTACGCCTTTAACCTCGGAAGTTACGAAAAATCTTCATTTGTGGGCGTGGCAGTGGGCGAGCCACATACAAATTTTTCCTACACCTTTCCTTTGCCTTGGTCAACCTATGTTGCGAATTTAAAGCTTCTACGCTTTTTACTTCGGAAGTTACAAAAAAATCTCCATTTGTGGGCGTGGCAGTGGCGGGGGCCTCATAAAATTTTTTTCTACACCTTTCATTCGTCTTGGTCAACCTATGTTGCGAATTTGAAGTTTCTACGCCTTTTACTTCACAAGTTACGATAAGCCCTTATTTGTGGGCGTGGCTCACGGAGGGCGGCGACCATTTTTTCCAGGATATGTCCCTTTTCGTAGTTTACCAGTACACCAAATATCAATGAAATGTGTTGAGTGGTTTGCAAGTTACAATCATTTTACTGAAAACACATTAAATTCATTTGTGGGCGTGGCAGTGAGCGGATGTCTTCCATTTTTAGTTAGGATCATACTCGGACCCCGATATACCTGTATGCCCCATTTTTGACTTGATTGGTCCAGTCGTTTCGGAGGAGATCCGGACACGGACGGACGGACAGACGGACATGTCTAA
>CM035806.1:93092869-93147172 GCA_020466095.1 Chlorops oryzae
TATTATATAAAAACCATATTTTAGTCGAAAAAATGAGTTTTAACAAAAATATTTGACGAACGCTTATACATGTTCATGAGTTATACCAAACATTTTGGTACATGTTACAAGATTTGAAAAGATTTGTTAGACCGGACCCGGAATTTCTCGGGGGCGTGCTACGTTTTTGATTTTTCCATAAGAATGCATGCACAGGGGGCCTACTTCAATTCAACACACACGTTTTTTGCCAAGTGCCATCTATAGTACTATATGGTTTCATGTTATATTAATGTTTTGATATAAAATATATAAGAAATACTAAATCCCAGATAGCATTTGGAAGACTTTTTTATAAGAAGTTTCATTTACGAGTCTTTTTCGAGCCCCCTTGATAATTAAAAAACGATTGAACACATGCACGATAAAAAAACAACACGAAAAGAACTCATTTTGATGTTTCAAAAACGAGTCGTATTGAAATACAAAAACAAAATATAGAGCAATCCCCAATTAATTCCGCAGGGGATTGATATATGATTATTTAGGCCAAGTATTACAGTATGAGAAACGAGCTAATAGGCAACAAAGCTATTAGGCAATTCACCAAAGGCAACAACAACCACACGGCATACCAGGCAATCCACCACGATGCCTCTTTGGGCATTGTTGTCGTCTCTAGAAATTGGGCAAGTGCAAGCAGTTAGTTTTTTTTAGGGGTTTTTTTTCATTTATAACCTGAGAAAATCAGATATTATATAGTTTTTTAAGAATCATTATACCATTTTAAACTGTAGAATTTATTTTAACATTAATTTTTTCTTTTTAGTAATAGAAAAATTCACGTACTACAAAAAACTGATTTCCGAGTTTTTGGTCCTGTTTAATTTAGACGTGAGTGTGGCATCCATGGAGAACAGATGGTGCCAAATGGAACGAGTCAATAGTGCAAATCGATGGTGAAAATAGTAACCGACTACAATTTGAACGCTTAGCTTTTAGATATGAGACTTTCTGTCTGTCTGATTTTCAAAGGTATCCCTTCGTTGTAGGGTTTTTTATAAAATTCATAAATGCTGCCATAAAACCAAAATTTTTTGAAATACTTAGTGGAATTATTTATTTGGACTTAGTTAAGGGCATAGAATGTTGATCCCAAATCTTAGAAAAGTGGCCGCGCCAAAAAGCGTTATTCGAAAATTGAATTTAACACCCAAAATTCAGATGGCGCTTGAAACAAACACGACATAAATACTTATTTTTTAATCGTTGACATCCTCTACAAAAGTTGATTTAATCGGCCGATTTTTAGGGGTACCTCCAGCGTTAGAGTCTGCCTCAAAAATCATATGAATTGTGTAAAGCTACAATCTTTCGATATATTTTTGTGGAATGAGGAAGTTGAGCTTTGGTTTAGCCTCCGATTAAAAAATATATAGCTGTTTATCTGTATAGGGTATTCTATGATCAGGTTCGCTTTACTATAACACCTTTACTTTTCTTCATTTTGAAACGTGCATTTTGAAAATATATAAAATCCTTTACTGTTGAATTATCTTGCTTAAAACAATTACAATTGCTTTTGATTTGGTTTTATTTTGTTTTAAGAATTCTTTTGAATACTCGGTTCAGTATCGATAAAAGCTTTGCACTTAGAGTGTTTGTGCATCGCTGACGAAATCGTTCAATTTAAATGCAATATTGAATACTGTTTTACGGGGGTCGCAGATACTCAAATGTACTCTAAAATGAAGGAGCATCTCTACTTTGTTGTTTGCAACTTCAATTTTACTTAAAAAGGGTCAAAATATAAAGTTACGGCATCTTTAAAAATCGCATATTCTTCGACTTATTTTTGACAGTCAGCTGATTTTTACTCAACTTCACCACACCATTTGGAGCCATATAGCATTTTGACAGGCTTTCTCATACTGTAATACTTGGTTTCAATTCTTAAAACATCTTAAGTAAAACAAAAATATAAAACTTTTGAGAATTGTAGCACACAGATTGAAAAGCATTTTGTCATGGCAATTTCATAGGATCTTCATTGAAAATAGGAGTATACAACCCCCTTTCAAATGAAAATTTCTTTTGAAGAAAAGTCTGTTACAACGCGCTCTTGCTTCTGTGATATTTTCACTAGAAGATCATTTGAAAAAGCATCAATTGCCCTCTTTCGAAATGAATCTTCACTACTTCTGCATTAATGAACTGTTCACGCATGCGATAAAGTCCGGCTGGGTCTAGTCTATACTGGGAAAAAAATCAACCAGGAAACAAATATTTAAACGGTGGAAACCATTGAAGAATTTAACGTCGAGACAGCCTGTTACAGATAAATGCGAATAAAAATTATAAAAAATACTCAACATTTTAACAATATGCCGAGAAAATGACTTCAAACTTAAAAAAAAAAATGACCCAAAATCGAAAAACCCCAAAAAATGACAAAAAATTGACCTAAAAACTTTTCATTTTCGGAGTCCAGGGCCCACATATGGAACATATAAATCATCGAGCAACGTTTTCCTAATCGCAGAAAAACGATGGCATGTCATTAAAATCCGGGCCCTGGTGATGATTAATGTCGATAATTCAACCCCTAGTGGCACCAAATGTTACATATCCGACTATGAAACGCATATACGACTAAGTGATTGTTTTAAAAGAGGTTCTTAGGCGCTTATGTAACGCTTATGAACGCAAAAAAGCCCAAAAGGCGGAGCCTGTTGCAGCTAAAATTTTAGTTGCAAGAGAAAGTTACAATAACTGATAATGCAACGCTTTTCTCACAAACAATTGAAACTTGAGTTAATACTGCGTATTCATTCACACACATAGCAAATGCGTTAGTAAATAACACAGTGCGACAATTTTCAGGTCATCGGCTCGGGCCCAAACCAAACCAATTGCAAATGAAAGTACACATGTGGAATAGTAAAACCTCAACTGGTTTTTGGTCTGGCAGGCTACAATTTTTTTTTACAGTGTATTAAAATTTCGCAATATTGGTCATATACCACACTAAAAAATATGGTAAATCTAGTATAAATATTGATTTTTCTTAAAATTCGTCTGAGAAGACTTTTAGTAAAATTCAATGACAAATTTTTTTGTAGAACATTTTAACCCGTTAAACCCCACCGTTATGTGACTATTTAACCCAGTTTTCCAAAAACTGTTCAAAAGCCTTCTTAAACTGGGTATTAAAGGGTTAATATGTTCCACAAAAATATTCCTTGGAAAATTTCACTGGGGGTTGTCAAAGACATTGAGCACCTATGGGTTAAACCTACTTGAGAAAAGCTATATTAATAAAACGGGTGCTTTTTTTTAGAGCCCAGCTCTTTTTCCACCAAAAACAACTCCGAGTTTTATTTGATATAGAATACATGAAATACATCAGTTAAATTTGGTTACACTTTTCTCAAGTAGGTTTAACCCATAGGTGCTCAATGTCTTTGACAACCCCCAGTGAATTTTCCAAGGAATATTTTTGTGGAACATATTAACCCTTTAATACCAGTTTAAGAAGGCTTTTGAACAGTTTTTGGAAAACTGGGTTAAATAGTCACATAACGGTTGGGGTTTAACGGGTTAAAATGTTCTACAAAAAAATTTGTCATTGAATTTTACTAAAAGTCTTCTCAGACGAATTTTAAGAAAAATCAATATTTATACTAAGATTTACCATATTTTTTAGTGTGGTATATGACCAATATTGCGAAATTTTAATACACTGTAAAAAAAAATTGTAGCCTGCCAGACCAAAAACCAGTTGAGGTTTTACTATTCCACATGTGTACTTTCATTTGCAATTGGTTTGGTTTGGGCCCGAAAATTGCTGTCGCACAGTGTAATTAGAATCATTTGTAAAAGGAATAGATATTGTTGCAAAAAAAAATGAGTTTGTTTTGGCTTGACTTTCGATAAATGGATTTTTGCTTTTATAAACGAAGCCAAGAAAAATATGTATAAATTGTTATGCATATCACTGAGTCTTTGAAAATTTTGAATTTCCTGAATCCTAATTTTTGATGCGATTTAAAATTTACTGTATAATGTTTTATTCTACCCCTTGTATTTTTGGGGGGAATGAAAAATGACCCCAATGAAAAATGGCCCCAAACTGAAAATGAAAAAAGCCCCAAATTTCGGGGCAATTTTGCATTTTGAAAAATGACCCCAAATCAAAAATGAAATTTGGCCCCAAAATAAAATGAAAAAAGGCCCCAAAATCAAAAAGAGGTGTTTTTAATCTAAATGAAAAATGACCCCAAACTAGAAAATAAAAATGGTCTTATAAAATTTGAAAAACTAGAAATGAAAAATGGCCCCAATTTTGGGGTAATTTTTCATTATGCAAAATGGCCCCACTTTAAAAAATGAAATTTGGCCCCAAAATCAAATGATAAGTCAAGAATATAAAACAGGGCTGGAACGCGAAATGGATTCATAACCAAATAAAAGAGGCCCCGACTTTTGGGGTCATTTTGCATTATGAATTATAGCCCCAACATGAAATGAAAAACCGCCCCAAGAATCAGGATTCGTTTTGAATACAAATGAAAAATGGCCCCAAACTACAACTTGAAATTTTTTAATTGAAAAATGGCTCCAAAATTGGGGTAATTTTGCATTATGAAAAAAGACCCCAAATCAAAAAAGGAAAAATTACCCCAAACTTGGAAAAATCTAGGTATAAAAAAATTACAGAAATATAAGAAAAATTTATGACTGCTGTTAAAACTAGTAAACGACATTTTTTCTGATGGAGACGAAAGTTTTTGTTTGAAGAAATCGGGTGATAGCAGGCAAAATTTTTTTTAAATCGCGCGCGCGCAAGAACTTCACACTCTGCTTATTATAAATTTATTTACCTCATCCAAATGTTCTATATATATAATAAGGACTTGCTTATAACATCCGCGAGGAACTATTTTAAATGTCGCGTCCATTAGGTATTTTTGGTCTTGTATATTTTCCTTTATTAAATCGATGGATTTTAAAGAGGATAATATACAATACGAAAACCCATCTTCAATTATACATGCGGTATAAAATGGTCTGGGATTTTGCTCATCTTTCGTCAAACCGAAATTTGTCCACACTCGCTCTAATTAAAATGATTCGATAACCTCTATCGAAGATTTGGGGCTAGTAACGAAAAAAAGGAAAAAAGGCCCCAAAATTGGGGTAATTTTGGATTATGAAATTCAGAATAATATTTTGGGGCCTTTTTTCATTTTCAGTTGGCGATAGTTTTGAATTAGGACCAGTTTTTTTTTGGAGCCCCAATTTTGTACGAAGGAAAACGGGCCCGGAAATATATAAAGTTTTGGGGTAATTTTGCATTATGAAAAAAGACCCCAATTCAAAAAAGGAAAAGTGGCCCCAAACTCAATGTAATTTTTGAAAAATGCAATCGCCCCAAAATTCGTGTTGTTGTTTTCAATATTAAGTTTTGGGGTCATTTTTCATTTTGAGTTTGGGGCCATTTTGCATTGGGGCAATTTTTCAGGGAGCCGTATTTTTGAAGCGCTTTCGATTAAATGAAAGTTAAAAGATTTTACTTTAGTTTTTCAATAACCAAGCTAATAATTTGGTGCTAACATAACCTCAAAGCAGCTCATTCTCAAAATTGTGGAAGTAAGTTACATATCATTTAAAATTTTGTTGAATAAACGTTTTTCAAACTTATATGCAACCAGCCGTAAAGGAGTTGCATAAACAAACCATTGCATCTACTAAGCAACATCTAAGCTCCGCCTCTTTTCGTTATTGAAAGTAACGAAAGGTTGCAAAAGTAGTTGCAAAACAGATTTTTTTAACTAAAAACTAAATTTGGTTTGTCAAATCGCTTGTGTAACTTTAAGAGTTTTTCGCAACTACTTTGCTTTGTCTATGAAACTAAAAAGGTTTTTTGAAACGCTTATGCACACCTTATGTAACCAAAAAAATTTTTTTTTGGTTTAAAGTTGTTACAAAGTGCCACTAAAGACGGCATTTTTTCATGGCTTCTTTTGTCTATTTTCTGTTTCCGCATTTCAACTGACGTTTTTTTCGAAGCTTTTAATCGTTTTTTTTTTTTTTCAATTGTATAAACCAATATTGTTGGCCATATTTAAAATTATTGCTGGCCATCCGGAAAACATACAATACCATTCAAGAACATATTCAATAAAGAATGTGAATGAACGCAGTTACTGGACCACAATTTACTGTAGCACAAGCGGAAATTAAGCTTTGACATTATCAGAAGGCGTAACGTAACGGCTTTCAGTTTTTAAACGTATCCTTTCATGAACGCCCCCTTTGCTGAAATTTTGTTGTATCAACTTCAATGCACACAAAGTAAATTCAATGAAATAATGCAGACAATATGCATTAGTCTTTCCAATTAGGAAAAACATTGCGAGCTTTCTTTCGAATTTCCTGCCATCCAGGGCTGGGATTGTGTTTTCAAGTGTTCTTCAATAAAAAAATGCCATCTCGATGCCATCAAGAGCAATTGGTTCTGTGCTTGTATATCATTTGCCAACCCGGGTGTTATTTAGATAAACCCTGAAACCAGCCCTGGTTACAATTCAGTTGAACACTTTGTCCTTTCCCGCTTCGTTATACATACATATATATATATATATATATAATGGACGGAACCCTGTTGCGAGCCACCCCAAATAATATGTGAAATTGTTTACGTTTGATTTGCGCACAACAAAAGTCGATCTACATTCAAGCAAATAAGTAATTATCGCAATTTAAGTTCGCACATTGAATGGCTGAGGTATTGAAGAAGAAAATGTTATTATTATACAAGCGAAATATATCGAAAGTGAATTATTAAATACTTTCATTTGAGTGCATCGCATTAAAGTTCCAAAATACACGCCTGGGGAAAATTTTGTTCGGATCGAGTTTAGTTTATATGTATGTATGTGAGAATACGCGTAACCTTTGATCAGACGAAGGGAAAAATATTCAATTTTAAAGAATTTCTTTTAGTCCCTCAGCGAGCTTTCGCCTCTTGGTTCAGCAAACATGATCTTTATTGGTTTAGTGTCGAAAAGTTTTTATGCAACCGCCCATTAAGCGCAACGAGTTCCAATCGACTCAATAACGGTACCTTTTAGACTAGTGCATGATACAAGATAACAAGATAGCGCCACTTCAGTACCGCTATTTTGAGGCTCTCTTTGAGAGCCGAAAATTGAGTTTGTGACGTCACTGAGCGAGAAATTGTTGTTGTTTCCCATGCTATTCAAAAAAGTAAAAAGCCGGTTTAACATGGGAAACAACAACAACGAATCGCGATTTTGAGTTTGTGACGTTTCCTCTCTCAAGTGGCGCTATCTTGTTTTCTTGTATCATGGACTAGTGGTCATCTGCTTACCCATTACACCGTTTTTTCCGAATTGAAATGACTGCATTTTTTTTCCGTTTATAAGTTTAAGTTGATCCTAAATTATTCTCGAATGCCTCCCAATTTCGAAATGAATTCACAAAACTACTTTCGAGAATTAATTTTTCGTATTTATATTATATGTATTTGTGTATATCTACGGAACTTACTTCCAATGTTACAAGATACCTTGCTTACGCTGGGTATAAAAATGACAAAGGTTTGCATATGAGGAAATCATCATGTAACTTGCGAACTTGGCATTGCCTCCGAAAGAATTAACAATTAATTAACAATCAATAACTACAAATTTGCATTTGAAAATTTGTTTTCTGATAAAGTAAAACTGAAGATACTAGCGCGAAAAAGAATTCGCCTGTTTTTGTTCTGAATTTTTTCTGCCTTCTGAGGATATTATACAATATCGCATCGAGTTTGAATCGAAGAGAAAATGCGATAAAAATACGATTCGAAAATTCTATAATTTACAATAAAAATGCGAGTTATTCGTGAACGTTCCAAATGATTCGTGATATCGCAAAAATTTCTTTCTGCGATATCGAATCGAAAAGAAAATATCGTCGGCTTAAAGTGTAAACCTGCTAACTAACAATTTCAAAACTTTACAGGGTAAACAAAAAACACTTTTTTTTTCAAGTTTGAAGAAAATGTTTGGGGTAAAAAAATAATGGGGGTCGGTCATATATATCATCCCCCTAGGAGGGGTTTGTCTGTAGTGACAGCCATTTTGTATGAAATTGTGATAAAATTAAGGTAATTTTGTATGGGTGACCCCCTAAGGAGGGAGATAGGGGGTCAGTATGTTGGGAAAAAATGTTAGGGAGACAAAGTTAATGGGGTCGGTCAAAAATTTGACTTCTCTAGGGGCACTCTGGGGCTAGTTAGGACAGTGGGGGGAAAATTCATAAAAAAATTACTTTTGTATAGGAGCCCCCTTAAGAAGTGGAGATAGGCGGAAGGTATGTTTGGATAAATTGTTGGGAATAAAAAAATAATGGTAGTTAGTCTTACATTTGACCCCTCTAGGAGCGACTCTGCTTATAGTAACATCAAAAATTTGGAAAAAAATAAAAAATTAATTTTTTCAAATGACTTGGTGCGTGACATTTTTTTTTTATCAAATAACCTTAAAATTAGTGTTTTATGGCATCTTTAATAAAAGTTCATCGTACTATAATACAGGAAAGTTTTTTGGAGAAAAAAACACTAAAAGTCATCACCCTAATGGGCATATCCTGCGTGGCGGACGTTACATTTGTACGTCTATTTTTATATTAATATCAATCCCGTTGGAGTTCTGAATGAGATATTTGCTCATAAACTTCTGTTAAAATAGGCCTTTGGGAGTACTTTCAAAGGCCATTTAATTTGTATTTAAATGGTTTTGGGCAAACAAAATATTTGTGCCGAAAGTGCTGTGGCGGACGTTACAAAAAACGGAAGTCGGTTTAGAGAGTCAAGATGCATTTCGATGATTTGTAGAAAATTTTGTATAGTAACCATGGAAACACCCAAACCCAAGCTTTTATTATATGGGGTCTTACATTCCTAGCCTGAGGCCTTAGCTTACTATAAAAAAGTATTTTAGAGTAAAGTACTCCCGCTTATATTTCCTTAACGACTACTTATTGCTACGAAAAGAAGATAATATAGGGTATAAAATAATGAAGAGAGATAAAAAGACAAAAAGAAATAGTAAGAAGAAAAATTTAGAATAAGATAGGTGAAAGAAGTTTGGCTCTGCAAAACAATTTAACTTTTAATTAGGCATAAAATAAACTTTCAGTGATCTCCTAAAGTCGCTTTCTCTGACATTGTCGAGCTGAGGTACCTTTTGAGACGACGCATAGTGGGGAAGCCTCATAAATTACTTGGAAAAAAGTAGAAGGAGCAATCCAATGAAAATAAAAATTGGTACCCATGGTTTTATGAATGTAACTAAGTAAAAAATAAATAATTTTCAAAATTCGTCAATCCCTAGGAGTACCTCTCGTAGGCCCATAGTTATTGCTTTGTTACTGATTCCAGTGGGCAACGACTGCCCTTCGGAATCGCCGATTTGTTGCACAAGTGCAATTTGATTTTTGTTTTTGTTTAAGTCCATAAAGTTCCCATGAGTAATGAGGAAATAAACGGTCACCCGAAGCAGAGCCTCATGCTCTGGGAAGGCTTAATAAAACCAGAGGGCGCCATTTATCTGGAGTACGCCGTTTGCGAAGCATTATTGTTGCAACATTCATCCTGTAGGCACGGTACGATTGACACCTGCATAGTGCAGAGGATCTTGTCCCGGACAACTTGTGTGACACGGATGGTCGGTCTTAGGTTGTCATGGACTCCCTCTGATTCGTCAGACATATCATCGTGTGAACATGACCAATGAGCCTTGACCCACCCAAAAAAAAAAAAATGCCATTATGCAGAGTATTTGATGGAGAATTTTTATGAAAATTAATGGCATAAAACAAAGGGTATAAAAAACATTTCATTTAACCCCCAAAACCGCCCCCTTGCGCACGGGCCTGAAATGGTCTTAGCCAATATACGTAGCGCGTGGCTGCATTAAAGGCTATTTACAGTTTACTTAATGACAATGCATCTAGTTTACCATAAACTGTAGCAAAATACGTCAACCAGGGAACAATTACTTGCAGTACTAGCTTCCTTTTAGTCTCAATTGGTGTAAAGTACGAAGATCTCCTGAGATTCCACAGTGTTATGTATGAGGCCGTCCATATATTTCGTCAGCATGCTTTTTACAATTTAGGACCCCGGCCAACCTTATCCTCAATCGTTGAGCTCTTTATTATTTCACAAGTAAATAGAAATTAATTTCTTCAAAATATAGTGATCAAATATAATTAAATTCTTGTTGCATTAAAAATTTAGAAAAACGATGAGCTTTTCATTATTGTACCAGGAAAGCTAAGTTCATAGTGCCAAATCGGGCGCACACAGGTGAGTACAAAATTTAAATTAGCATAGCTTCGTCAAAATAAAAGGTAAATGAACGTTTTTTTTTTACATTTGCTAAGAATTGATTGGACTTTAAATCTGCATACTCAGATTTTAAATTTAAAACGAAAATATAACTTTTTTTTGGTTTTGTCAAAAAATAGTTCTTTTTTTTTTTAGAAAAAATCCATTTCGCGGTCTAGCGGGTCCAGAAAATCGATTTTAAATCCCCTTCTGTACACCCCAAAATAAAGCTCAATTCATTACCTTTCGATATAATTACATTTCACTATAAAAATCTACACGTATGCATCCGTTTGAGGTATAAATTACAAGCCTTATCTCAAAAGTGGGGGTTTTCCCATAAAATCCACTTGCGCGACCTCTAAACGTCCTTCAAAAAATCTGAAAAACAAAAATTTTTTTTTCGAACGCCCTAATGTACCAGTGTGCCGACTTTAGACGTGATTGGGCCCAGCCGTTTGGAAGGAGACCTGATCAAAGACGGATAGACGGACAGACAGACGGACGGGTATGTCTTAATCGATTAATATTCGGATCCTGATCAAGGATATACTTACCCAGCAGGCAAAATGAGCTCAAAAAATTTAAAATTTCTATTGTAGCTCAAAATGAGCTAAATATGACGTATTTGTGAGCTAATATTGACTGAAATGAAATTTCTTATTTATGAACTGATAAAAGGTCGAAAGCCTTCTAGTGGAACATATTCAAAAATTTGTCATAGTTCGCTTACATATTAACAAAACATGCAAAGGCACAACTTGTGCCGAGCACGTCCAAATGTCAAATATGTTGTTGTGAATACAGAAATTTTAATATCAACTAATGAATACAAAAACAAATTTTGAAAAAAATTAAATTTGTGACATTTAAATGGGAAAATAATAAAATAAGAAGAAGACAGATGTGCTACTGCTGCCACCTTATTAAATACACCTTGGAAAGAAATCTAAAATTTCAAGAAAGCATGCGACGCAAACCTGCTCGCTCGACATTTGACAACAGACCATATCATATAGTAATATAGGGGACACTTACAACAACAGCCGAATTCCATGGTGAACTAGTGATGCTATATTTTTTTGAGTATTCACTTAATTTTGTAACTAAACATACTTGCGATGAAATTTTTTAATGTTTTCGTTTTAATGTAAAACTTTTTAAGTTTTTTATGATAGTTTATGCAATTCTGTACCCTTTTCATTCTGAAGAGCTCCAAAAATATACAGTTTATGTATTCTATTTATCATGATATGCCATAAGTACTTGAGCCACTAGTTATGTATCGAGCAATTTTAGTTATGATATCACTGAATATTTCATATCAGCTGTTCTGAAGTGGAATTCAAACTTTTTGACAATCGGTCATATTCGACGCATGAGTACTCTGCTTTAGCGTTCCTCAAAAATATGAGCAAAATTTTATCTAATTATTTATACATAATTGTATAAAACTAACATATTTTGCTGAAAAAAATGAGTTCTTATGAAAAACCTTTGATTAACACTTATAGGTATCTGATTTTTAACAAAAGTTTTAGTTCATGTTACAAGATTATGAAATATTTGTTAGACCGGAACCGGAATTTTCAGGGGGCGTGCTACGTTTTTGATTTTTCCATAAGAATGCATGCACAGGGGGCCTACTTCAATTCAACACACACGTTTTTTGCCAAGTGCCATCTATAGTACTATATGGACCATATGTAACTATAAATGTCACTCAGGAGCCGTTTCTATTTTGGCTCTTTTCAACACGGTCTTGGGTACCCACCACGGTCGTGAGTACCCACCAAAATGCGCATTTTTCACTTAGGTACTCACCAAAAGTATTTCTCTCTCGCTCTTTTTATACCCGACACACTCTGTGTCGAGGGTATATTGCGTTTGTGTGGTTGTGTGTAACACCCAGAACCAGTTGAGAAAGACTATACAAAATGTATATAGAAATGATCAGCGTCACCAGGAGATTCGATTTAGCCATGTCCGTCTGTCTGTCTGTCTGTCCGTCTGTCCGTCTGTCGTCTGTCTGTCTGTCTGTCTGTCTGTCTGTCCGTCTGTCTGTATACAGTTATCTTATCGAAGGAGTTGCGCTATCTTAGTTTGGCATGCGTATTCACGGCAACATGATTAAAACAAGTTCGAGAATGGACCCGATTGGACAATTTTTAGGGGTACCTCCAGTACAAGGGTCTGTTACGAAAATCACAAAAACTGCTCCAAAACCGGAGTTTTTCAAGATATTTTGATGAAATTTGATATTTGATCATATTTAAAGTAATATTATTTTCAAAAATTGAAAAAAAGTGGGCGTGGCAGAAGGGCGTTTTTTGAAAATTCTCTCGTACACCCGAAATTCAATTGGGACTTGAACGAAATTTGGCACTTATGCTTCCTTTGTAGCCTTTAACATTCTTCCAAAAAATTTCCTTGATCGGTCCATCTTTAAGGGTACCGCCAGTACTAGGGTCTGTCACAAAAATCCCAAAACTGCCTTAAAATCTGACTTTTTCGAAAAACTTTAATGAAACTTAAAATTTGAGCGTATATTTAAGCCTCCGATTATAGTTCAACAAAAATTGGAAAAGTGGGCGTGGCAAAGGGGCAGTTTTCATAAAGAAATCTATCAAAAGTCGGTATATGGGGCCCCTTATCGTCGCATCTCTTCAACAACCACGTAAGCGCCAGAACCTAGTTTTTCAGAAAACGAAAAAAACTGAATAGTTTTGTTAATCTGTGCTTTATAATCGACTTTGTTATTCCAAAACATAGCGTTGCGACTTTATTAAGGGTACAAAACTTTGTTTTGAAATTATTTTGTATATACAAGTAACTCTGGCCAAATTTGTCGCTTACGTGTTTTTTCCGCAAATAACAATTTCAGAATTTTGTCGGTTACGAGGTTTTTTCCAAATTAAAAAAACAATGTTAAAATTAATATTTATTTATTCTTTGTAAAAAATTAAGCTTAAACATGACTAACATCTTAGTTTTTATTACTTATTGTAAGTGTTTCAAAAAACCCCCAACAATGAACCGGCATTACTTTTTTAAGCTCATCAAATCATTATATTAGGTGTAGTAAAAAGAAATCCATTATTTTTGCATTAAATTGAGGGCTTTATTTAAGATAGTTAGAATGACCCGATTTAGGTCAAATATGCGCCGTTTTGTTCGATAACTTGTTGCCATTTTAAAGGTAATTTCATTATGCCTCTCTCATAGAAGCCCTCGTTCCTATTAGCAAAAAATTGAGACAGTCGAATTTCAGAAGCCTCTCTTGAAGCGAAAGTTTCACCAGCAAAATTGTTCCCCATGGACAGGAACAGATGGTAATCACTTGGTGCCAGGTCCGGACTATAAGGTGGATGCAGAAGAACCTCCCAACCAAACTCCCGGAGCTTCTGGCGAGTCACTATCGATGTGTGTGGCCTGGCGTTGTCCTGATGGAACACAATTCCTCTCCTATTGGCCAAAGCTGGCCGCTTATGGGCGATTGCTTCCTTCAGACGGTCCAATTGTTGATCCAATCCCACCAAACACACAGCAAAACCTTCCTGGCCGTCAATCCTGGCTTGGCCACCGTTTCCGCCGGTTCACCGTGTTTCGACCACGACCGTTTTCGCTTGACGTTGTCGTAAGTGACCCACTTTTCATCACCAGTCACCAACCGCTTCAGAAATGGGTCGATTTTGTTGCGGTTCAGCAGCGATTCGCAGATGGAAATTCGGTCTATGAGGTTTTTTTGCGTTAACTCGTGTGGCACCCATACATCGAGCTTCTTCGTGTATCCAGCCTTATTCAAATGGTTCCAAACGGTTTTTTGTGCAATCTTTAGCTCTTTTGCAATCGAAACAGTGCTAACATGACGGTCGGACTCGATAATTTCCATGATTTTATCGACATTTTCGACAATTGGCCTTCCAGTGCGTGGTGCATCCTTGACATCGAAGTTACCGGAACGGAATCGACGAAACCAAAATTGCGCATGATTGGCTGTTACAGTATCAGGTCCATAAACGCTATTCACATTTTCAGCCGCCTGGCTTGCGTTTTCTCCCTTATCGAAGAAAAACTGTAAAATGTAGCGAATTTTCTCTTTGCTGATGTCCATCTTTGACAAGCTCTCAAACAAAACTGAATCAATCAATCAAAAAAGTGTGAAAAAAGCTTTTTTAGTAGGAACTGTCATCTTTCTAATGCCCCCTAGCGGAACACGATCGGACTTATACAACGCGAGATGCAGATAAATAACGCCATCTATTGGAAAAATAATGGATTTCTTTTTACTACACCTAATATTTTTGCTTTGTAATGCCAATGGATGTTTTGTAAAGTGGAGACAAAGTTGTGTTGAGATCAACATAATTTCTTTTATGTGGAGACAAAACAAAATCATTTCGAAAATTTAATTTGTAAAACATACCATGTTCATTATACTTTAAACATTTTATGTCAACCACCTGCGGATCACCCGCTTTTATTCCAGGTCTTATGGATTTATAAAATTGGATTGTTTTAAAATCTTTGAAAAATGCATGTTCAATATAATGCACCTTATAAGGTGTCGGATGAAATCTAGCGTTTGCTACTATATTAACAAAATCTGTTGGAGTAAAAAGCTCTTTATTTTTTTTTTTCCTTTCAATTAGCGAATGGACCGAATCGCATTCCATTTGCGTATGGCCCACGCAATTAATTGTCGGCAGTACAAATTGCCCTGTTTTTTCGTCCAAGATCATTCCACGATTGGAGTTAAAATCGATTTCAGCGACCCTTAGCGTCCTCTCAAAAAGTCCAGTTACTTCATTCAGGATTTCTTCTTCCATACTAGAAGCCAAAGAGTTATCCTTGCTGTTAATGGAAAGGATACTCTTTAATTACCGCGGCCAGACTCCTCGGTTGCCACGAACAGAAATAAATATTTATCCTCTTACTAGGCTGAATATATTTCAAGAACTGATTTATTGTTTTAAGATTAGTAATAAGGAAAACAATAATTTAAATAAAATCGAGCTACTTAGATTGATAGACTTTTTGGAGCCTTCTGCTTACAAGTCAGAAAGCCTGCATAATTTGTAATACAGTTATGAGCCGAAAATTAAGGTTAGTCATGACAATTTTATTTTGTATGGCACTTACGAGGTTTTTGAATGGGCTTTAATTTCTTTTTTTTCATACAAAGTTGTCAAGATGAGACTGCCACCTCATTGCAAACGTTTTTTTCTACCATAAAAACCAAAAATGTCATTTTCGACAAATTGGCGCTTACGTGGTTGTTGAAGAGATGCGACGTTATGGTCTTAAACACCTCTTGATATTAAAATTATTTGAACACGTGTGTCTGTGTCTGGTATTCTACTGTCAGGCTCGCCTGACTATAACACCTTTACTTGTTTTTTACTTGGCCTGAGCTATTAATTCATATCATATTGAGCTCTTAATGAATTCAGAAAAGTGCGCCAAACAGCTCATATGTATCTCATATTTCTCTCCCGTATAGCTATTTCAGACTTTGAACCAAATTTTTTCAACTCATAAATAGCTTATTTTGAGCAAATTTTTAGTAAAAATGCCTGCTCGGTATATATTTGTCTATATTTACGGAGCTTAGTTCTAGCTGATATAAGATCCGTACAAAACTGCTAACGCTGGTTATTAAAAGTCTATTTCGCATAAACAACCGTTACTTAGGTGTTGATTCAATTATTTCAAAATTTTTTGGACGTTATTCTTAAAAAAAAAAAACTTCCCCCTTTTATGTTCCTGGCAATTATCAAGTATTATATTACACAATCCATTTATGTGGAAACTCGAAAAAGGCTAATTTTTCACCCGTTCAAAGTCTTTCCCTCATAGATTCAAAGCAAACACTTTTGATGCTCAATTCTGTTATTTGGCCTTAGATGTTAGATGAGGGTGGAATTTCTGAGGAATCGAATCCTTTTAATTTGCGAATGATTGGTGTTAAATATCATTTTAACGCTTGTAAATTGAACAATTGTTTTTGTCAAAGGCTACAATTATTTACATATGTCAGTATTTTCACATAAAAAAATTTTTTTTGCTTCTTCAATTTCGGGTGTTTTCTTAATAAGAATTATAACTTTCAACTATTTTACTCAGAAATTCTTCAAGTTTGCGCTCATTTTTATGAGGGGACATATAAGCACTCATGTTTGAGTCAAAACTTGATTCACAACAAGGTAAATAGTAGAGCCCTGCACAAGTATGCTTGCTTTTCAATGACAGCAAATGATCTAGTGAAGAGAACAATGCTTGCAAAACAAAGAGTGCGATTAAAATGCTTCGCATTTGAATCAAGAGAGAGAGAGAGCGTGCATTTTATGCATTTTGTTTTTCCAAAGTTAACACTGAACTGTGCTTGTTCACTACAAAGCCTCTTCTGCTTTGCTTTTTCAAAACCAAAACAGCGCGCTCGCTTATATTTCAGTGAGTGCACTAAAACATTCGATGTTTTATATTTGGCTGTCTTGTGTTGTTGTTGCTGTGTTTTTCTGTGAATGCACGCTTCGTATGCCCTTTATTGTTTTGAATCTTACTATTGTTTTCGAATGCGTATAGGTCAAGCTGGTGAATAATTAAATGAAAATAATTTGTAAAACCGATTAGCACTGCGTTTGTGCGTACGTGTGTAACACCTAGAACCAGTAGAAATATATCATATAAAATATTTACTGAAATATACAGCTTTTATAGAAGGAGTGGAGCTTTCTTGACGAAATTTGGTATGTAGGTTTGTGGGGACATGAGTAAATTCAAGTTCGATAATAGATCAGATCGGCCCTTTTTTTAGGGTATATACCTATAGTATCTATTAGGGTATGTTATGAAAATCGCAAAAACCGTCTTAAATTCAGAATTTTTGGAACTACTGCAATGAAATTTGGAATTTGAGTTGATATTTTTGTCTCCAATTAAATTTTAGAAAATTGGAAAAGTGGGCGTGGCAAAGGGACGGTTTATGGGCCTACTTATGGCCTTAAAAATCTATACAACATTTTTTTTAACGGTTTTGATTTTATTCGTGTTATAAAAATAATTTAAACATATATAGATGTGCCGGGTATTGCATTGTCAGGCTAGTCTGACTGTAACACCCTTACTTTTTAAATGCTAATTTAAGCTTCTCTTGTGCTAAAATACAACAACAAATCGATTGCAGTTAATATAGAATACCCGACACAGAAACACATCTTCAAATAATTTTTAATATCAGGAGTTGTTTAAGGCCATAGGGGCCCCATATACCGACTTTTGTTTAATTTCTTTATGAAAACCGCCCCTTTGCCACGCCCACTTTTCCAATTTTTCGGATTTCTAATCGGAGGCTTAAATATACGCGCAATTTAAAAGTTTCATTAAAATATTTCAAAAAAGTCCGATTTTGAGGCAGTTTTGGGATCTTCGTAACAGACCCTAGTACTGGAAGTACCCCTAAAAATGGTCCGATCGGGTCCATTCTCGAACTTGTTCTTACTCATGTCTCCGTGAGCACGCACACCAAATTTTGTCAAGATAGCTCAACTCCTTCGATTAGATAACTGTATACAGACAGACGGACAGACAGACAGACGGACAGACAGACAGACGGACAGACAGACGGACGGACATGTCTAAATCGAATCTCCTGGTGACGCTGATCATTTCTTTATATATTTTGTATAGTCTATCTCGACTGGTTCTGGGTGTTACACACAACCACACAAACGCAACGACATGAGTAAGAACAAGTTCGAGAATGGACCCGATCGGACCATTTTTAGGGGTACTTCCAGTACTAGGGTCTGTTACGAAGATCCCAAAACTGCCTCAAAATCGGACTTTTTCGAAATATTTTAATGAAACTTAGAATTTGAGCCTACGATTATAATTAAACGAAAATTGGAAAAGTGGGCGTGGCAAACGGACAGTTTTCAATAAGAAATTTAACAAAAGTCAGTATATGGGACCCCTTATGGCCTTAAAGAACTCTTGATATGAAAAACAATTTTAACATGAGTGTCTGTGTCGGGTATTCTATTGTCAGGCTCGCCTGACTATAACACCCTTACTTGTTTCCTTTTTTATTTATTTAAAATAATTGGTTGATTTTTATTAATACTTTTGGTTGTTAATATTACAAATCGTTGTTTGAAAATGTTTATTGAGTGTTAATACTTCGAGTAATTGTCCCAATTAAACGATTTGTAAATATAAACAAAAAGTGTGATAGGCTGAGTTTTAACAACGAATTTGTTTGATTAAAAAATTGGTTGTATTTACGCACAAAAGTCTTTCTGTGTACATATAGGTATATTTGTGGTGAAGAAAAAGTGCCAGCAGAATGACCCCATCATATTCCTGCAATAATATCCTCAATAAATCCTAATTACGCAGCAAAAGTCGAATATAAAATTTTATTTACCTATGCACTTTTCCAAGAACGTCTGAAACGTTTCTTAATTTGGCCGTGCGAATTTTTGTCAAGTCATTCAGACATGTGCTGTGTATCTTAATTAGGGTGGTACCTTAAATTCACATTTACAGCATTTACAAATATGTATATGGAGAGTGGTAAGCAGAAATATTCTTAAATAAATATTTTCAAGGTGTGTTCGTCGTCCTTAGACACGCACATGTGCATTGTTATTTGAACCCAATTGGAGAACGTTGAACAAAGAGCTCTCCGGGCACATATTTTCACACCTGAAAAGAATAATGAGATTAAAAAGTGCGATAAGCATATTTAAGTGGTTGAAATACAAAACGGTTTTTTGAGAAAACAATTTCGAATCGGTTTTGAAAAGCCAAAATCGTCTTTAAGATGTCACAGATTTAAGCAGATAGCCTGTCAATTGTATCTTGCATTGAACAGCGGAAGTAATTATTTAAAATTTGATGAAAATATACAAGATAAAAATTCCTAAGCCCGCAATCCCTTGGTTAATGCTCGATTTGAGTTCGATGCGTTTCATTGTTTTAGATGTATTTATGAGTCCGAATCTTCCAATACTGCGAACCGTAACCAGGGAAAATTCGAAAGCAAGTCAAGTAAAAGAATTATCACAAGCCGAATCAAATTCTTATCGTGAGCAAAACAATTGCAATAGGTCTAGGTGATTGACTCTTTATTTTTAACGTTTGTTTATCATTTTAGCATTTCCCAGAAATTCTCATATATAAATGTGTTGGTACATTAAGGTGGGTCGTTTTATTCGACAAAAAAAATATGATAATTTCGCTAGTCATATGTATAAGATTCAACGATTTTTTGTTTTGCGAAGGAATGCCCAGGGAAAACATTAGACAAAACTGAATTGTTTTCCTGCGCATTTTCGAAATAATGTCCATTTAAGGGGGTCTTCTCATTGAAAACCCGTTTTTTGGACCCTTTTTAAAAAAATTCTTATTTGAAAACGCAAAGAATAATTGAAAACTCTTTTTATTTATTGTATTACAAAAGGTTCAAAGTAAATAAAAAAAAATTTTTTTGCCTCGATACGTGGGCTGTTCAAAAAGTAATGAGACTTCAAAGTTGGTGGTGAAAAAAAAGGTGCCGTCATGGCGGCCACGATTACGGGTCTCCGGAGCGTCCGAAATGGAAAAAAAACGGGGTTATAATCAGTATAGATGTAATTCTCGGGTGAACCTCAAGCTTAATTTTGTGATTTTTTTTGACAAAATGGCGGCCATTCAAAAAAAAATTTCAATTTCGGGCTTTTTTTTTTGTAGTTTAGTGTAAAAAAAAATAGTAAAAAATTGTTTAAAATTATGGTCGAGGTTCACCAGAGAATGGTGACAATTCTGCGTCGATTCCACTTTGTTTCATGAAAATCGGTTCAGTTGAACTGGAGATATCATGGCCGCCAGTTCGAAAAACGTGGTTTCGAGATAAACGCGTTTCAAGTTTGAAGCAACGCAAAAATTACTCGTTTTAGCGCAGATCTTGCTCGACAAAGAAGGCTATATCCTCTAAACTATTTCGAATTTCAAAAAATCCTTTTAGGGGCATATTCACAACTACCCAAGCTATAAATAAATGCAAAAAAAAAAAGTCGAAAAAAAAGTTGCTTAATGAGAAGACCCCCTTAAGGTGGGTCGTTTTATTTGACAAAACAAATATGATAATTTCGCTGGTCATATAAGATTCAACGATTTTTTTTTTTTTTGCGAAGGAATGCCCAGGGAAACATTAGACAAAACTAAATTTTTTCCTGCGCATTTTCGAAATAATGTCATTTTAAATAATCGTGGAAAGATGCTTCAAATTATTACAGATAAAATGAAATGTGTGGCGTAAACTTAATTTGTATTTTTTAAAAATACCATTCAAAAATTATCAAAATTGTTGTCCATTACATTTCTTTGGTTTTTAGTTTATAAACTGAGCGAAAACTACGATTGTGTAATTAACAACGATTCGTTGTATACTACGAACGTAGTTATTTTTACAGCAAAACTGTAGTACAGACGTATTCAAACATGACTTTAACAGCCATGCGTATTCTTTAGGAACAAATTTCTCTACACACGTATTTAAAAAAACTTTTATAAAAAAACCCGTAAAATAGTTTTCATTTGACTTTAAATAACATATTTAGGATTTCTCCGTGGCGTATGGGTAGCGTATTCGCTCAGCAATCTGAAGGGCTCGAGTTCAAATCCTACAGTAGGCAAATGAAATGTGTGAAAAATGGGAATTTTTGAAGTACGTGGAAAAATATTTTAGGCAAAAAAGGACAGCTAGAATGAACAAGAGAGAAGAGAGAAGAGAGGGCCTCATTCCGGCTTTCCAAAATGCCTTTTTTTGCATAAAATATTAGCTTTAAAGCTTTTTATTCCTGTAAGGTTTTTTTAATATTACCCAGCAGGCAAAGTGAGCTCACAAAATTGAAAATTTCTATTGTAGCTCTAAATGAGCTTAAGAAGAGCTAAATATGAGATTGAAATCAAAATCAAACTAGTTGTGATCTAATAACACTGTGCTACAAAAAAAAAAAAAAATCGAAATCACTTTTTGAGCGACCTAGCATACGTTGTAGGTCTTGATGAGTAACATACATCATGAAAATGTGTTTCAAAATTGTCTAACACCCCCAAATTTTCAAGTTATTGTTTAAAAACCGTTTTTCCCGTACTCTGCGCACTTAAACGATTGTCACTCCGTCAATTTTTGACCGATTTTCAATTGCTATACAGTTTTGGAAACTAGAAACATATACAATTATCTATACTTCCTACAAAAAAAGTTGGATATTTAGGAAAGTTATCTAAAATTTACCCATTTTTTTCACGTTGTTTACAGTTTGACGTATTTTTTATGTAACAAATCCTAAAAAACATTCAGTTTCTTACAGTTATTATTAAAGTACATTGTATCTCGAGTAAAATATGCTATCGCTTATCAAAATCGGTTGAAAAATGTTCAAGTTACAACGTTTTTTGTAAACATGAAAATTTGTCTCATATTTGTCTAACATAGCGCTATTTTGGACTTAAAACGAACAATTTTCAAATCATAAATAACTCATATTGAGCTTTTTTGCAGCTAAAATGCCTGCTGGATATATACCTAAATGTTGTTATTTGTAAAATTACTACAATTTTAAGCTCACTGTAATGTAAATAGCTTTCAATTTTGCTAACGGCTACCTTGTCAAAAATGTTTTTAAAAATCTTTATTCCTTTAATACTTACTATAATATTAGTGGCTCTGGGATAGCGTAGGGGATGTGTGCTATGCTCTTGATCCCACGGTCCGAGGTTCGATTCCCGGCACAGGCGAAACGGAGTGTAATGTTCCAAGCCTAGCAGTGGTTTTTCAAAAAATCGCATGTTAGGGGCACACTACATAAAAATACATACACTCACACAAACACAAGAAAACCTCCGTGGTCGATTAACGGCCTAAGTGGCAGCCACTTCAACCTACCTACCTACTATAATATTAAGCATAAAAATGTATAAATATTTTAAGGATCAACATAAATAAATAAAAATTTATTTTGCAAATAAAAAAATTTCAAATAGATAAATTGATCGTGTAAGCACTGACTTCAATTTTAATTCGCCAAAAGCTTATTCACGATTTGAAGTTCTGAATAGCGGGCTGTTCGCTAATTAAAATCAAGGTGTTTCCAGTTTAAAAAAATTTTTTATTTGAAAATAAAGTGTGCGTATTTGCGGCATATAGTAATTTTCGGCTTCATGAAATAAGCTCGTTTTTGACCTAGGGAAGAACTTTTTCTGTTCAATAATCGACTAATGCATCATATGATTAATGGAATCATAATACGGTATTTATTTAGGAAATTTCTTCTTTTATTTTTCAACATACATTGTCCCCTTTTATAAAGATGCACTTCTCACAACGTTGCTGCCATTTTGGAAACCCCTCCAAAAAAGGAATTGTCGAACTCTCGAAAATACGCCTCTGTCTCGGCGATGACTTCCTCATTTGAGCCAATTCTTTCCCCCGAGTCATTTCTTCATATTAAAGAACAAAAAAAAATCTCTGGGACGCCGTCCGCATCCTAAAAAATTGTCGCTATGACCTTTCCGGCCGATGGGACAGTCTTCGCCTTCTTTAGAGCAGAATCACCGCTAAGCAATACAGAAAATGTTGACCCAGGTAAGCAAAACACTGTCTAACAATGGCCAATGAAATATTCATGTTCATTGTATTTTTGCAGAAGCAACAAATGATGATCTTCCTGCAGAAGTGGCAGATTTGAAAAGTAAGTATGGGCAATTAATAGTCAAAAAATTATTAAATATTCCTGTTTTGACCTTCTATAATTTGTAGCTTTTGCAGCACTGATGACAACACTTCTAAAACAGCAGGCAAAAGCTATTGTTTTGATGGAGCAGCTAATTAAAGCGCGAGGCAAAAAAGCAAAGTTTTCCCATAAACAGCTTGGCTGACTTGAAAATAATAAATCAGGATATAAAAGTTAATCCAGATTCCTACGTTTGTCTTTTACTCACTAAACGCAATTGAAGATTAATTTAATTTTTTTTTTTTATACAGCTCCCATCCATTCAAGCCATTGTGGTATATAAAGGATTATCAGAATCACTCACAAACCTTCTCAGCGAAAACCTTTTAAAGGATTCAATTATGATGGCTTTAAGGGTAAAATCGCTTTCAAGGACTTCAAAAACTTGGATGAAGCTATCTTCGATAAATTATAATTTCAATCACTTGAAAATTACATAATAATAATTTATTTTTACTTAAGAAAACTGTAACTAGGATGGCTATACGTTGAAATCACATACAGACATCATGAGGAAAGCTTTAAGGCTGAGAAAAGGCAGATTATACAAGCCTGAAAAGGAAAACAACAGACCAAGCCGACTACTAAAATATTTAAACTTTTATTTTAAGAATTAATTTTGATTTGAAAAAAAAATTGTATCAACTTTTTTATATTTTTTATGAATAAGCATATAGATATATAGTACTATGAGCAAAAAGGCCTTAAAAGAAAACCAGCAGTGGAAACAGTCACAACTGTGATCAAAACATTTTAATACAAATATGTTATTTTTTTTTTTAAGAATTATCTTTTTGTTTTTTATTAAATAAAGCGAACTGATTTTGAATATAAAACAAATTCTTTTTCCGATTTATAAATCCTCTAAACAGGAATATTTTCTACAATGAATTCAACAAACTTGAATTGGAGTTTTAGTCGACTAAATTTTCATATATATTTCATAGACAGCCGGATAAAATAGGGTTCCATGCAATTAAGAACCGATAATAGTTCCGATTCAAAGCCAAAAAACAACAAAATTTGTTAATTTTGTATTAAATTTCGAGCTGTTTTAATTCCGATTCCGACAGCTTTCGGATTCTGTGACACCCCTGCATATATGATTTTTTTGTGCATTTTCAAACGAAGAGGTCGTTCACTATGCCTTACCATATGCAAGCTATTTTTATTTTTTTTTTATTACAATGTAATTACAATCTATCTTACCGATATTTAGTAATTGGGATATTTTCCTACTTAGCAGAGTAGAGACCTACATTAAGCACGTCTACATAATTTAGTATTCATCTATTTACAGAGTTTAATGTCTGAAGGGCAATTCTAGTACGTGGAACCTCTTCAGTCTTCGAATTCCATTGCTAGAGTCTAGTAAATTTATAGCTAGTACATTTTCGTGGTTACTTAGTCTGTTCAAATAATTTTCACTTAGCCTACTTATTTCTGATTTCACAAATGGTATGTTAGTATCTCTGTGTATAATTTCATTGGAGACAAACCATGGAGCTTTTACTATCAACCGTAGAGTGGTCGATTGATATCGTTGGAGTATTTCAATGTAAGAATTACTAGCGGTGCCCCAGATTGGCACTCCGTAAGTCCATATCGGTTTTAGTATGGCTTTATAAAGTCTTATCTTATTTTCTAAACTTAATTCTGATCTTGGGCCGATTAACCAGTGTAGTTTTCTATTTGGAATTTTTAATTGTTGCCGTTTAGCTTTAATGTGATTCTTCCAGGTCAATCTGCGATCAAGATGCAACCCTAGGTATTTGACTGAATCAGAATGAGGAATTATGTTTTCATTGATATGAACTGCTGGGCAGTTACCTGGTCTCAAGGCGAACGTTATATGGGCAGATTTAGTGGGGTTAATTTTTATATTCCATTTTCTAAACCAATCATCAATCTCATTTTGCGCATTTTGTGTTTGGTGGGAGGCTTTATCAGCGTGTTTGTTCGAGCATAGTACAGCGGTGTCATCCGCGTAAGTTGCAACTAACACATTATCGGGGCCAGGCATATCAGAAGTAAAGAGAGTGTAAAGTATTGGTCCTAACACGCTACCTTGGGGGACTCCAGCATAAGCTGAAAGTATTCTAGACATTTCACCATTTAACTTAACATAAAAAGTTCTTTCAGTTAGATATGACTTTAAAAGTAAAAAGTGGGGGGCAGGGAGCAACATTTTAATTTTGTAAAGTAGACCAGCATGCCATACTCGGTCAAAAGCTTGTTGTACGTCTAAAAATACCGCAGAGCAGTAATTTTTTTGTTCAAGCGATTCCCTGATCAGGTTGACTATTCTGTGACACTGTTCAGGTGTCCCATGTCCACGTCGAAACCCAAACTGGTGATTGGGTATGATATACAAGCTATGTAAGCTATCATTTCGAAAATATGCGAGCGCTTCCATGAACTCATTTTGTGTCCTTTCGCTCGCGCCGCTATCCATGGCTATATCGACCATTTTCAAATTAAGATTTCAGCGGACCGAAAACTAAATGAAAACTATACCTTACATTTCCTAGGACATCGCAATGTTAATTTTCAACATGTAAAGAAGTTTACATCGGCTAAGCCGATTGCACACATACCTTTTCCTCAGCCTAAAATATCCCTGCAGTAATTGGGACCGACCCCGGGTCGACCCGGGTTAGGACCGGTCGCGTTTTCATACGTTCAACTCACAAGTTTTTCCACAGCGCTGTCATTGAAAAACAACCGGTCCGTTTTCAAAGCTTTTAGGGTCGGTTGTGGGTGGGTCCATATGGCCTTAAATGAGGGTGAGTTTTTTTTTTTTTAAATATTTATTTTGATATGAAAAATTAAAAAAAAATTTTTTCTTATTTTGTTTATTTTGCCTTTTTTGTTTTTTTAAACCTTTTTGTTACACAACATTATATAATTTCCTTTTTGATTTGCCCGCCTCGGCCGAGCCTCGAACCGCAGAACTGTGGGTTGGTAAATTGGTGTCTTAACCATTACGCTAAACAAGCAAGTTTAATGCTTTGATCAAAACGCTGACTTGAGTGTTTGGTTGCTCAAGTTTTTGAGAAACGTGCGTAAAGAATTTTTCACTTTCACAGAAAAAAAATTCTTGAAAAATAAATATTAAAAAACAATTAACATGTAAAAAACGACTTTTTTTTTCAAGTTAAAAAAAAATTAAATATGAACATAAAAAAATCTTAGGTAATTGAAAAAAAATTCTTTCTAAAACGAGCAAGGGCTCGAACTCCCAACCTCTCGGTTGCGAAGCGAGAGTCTTAACCATCAAGCTAACTTGCCTTTGGTAGCACAACGATCAGATTGAGAACTTAAAACAGACAACAATAAGTACAAGTTTATACGAACTCACCCCACCTACGCTTATTTTTGGACTAGACGAAGGTGAGTCCAATTGAGACTCACCCCGGGTCGGTTGCGGTGCATATCATTTTCAGGTCGGTCCTATATGGACTCACCCAGGTCCGGTCCATTTTACACCGAAAATATTTCATTACTGCAGGGATGTTAAAACATTGCCTTAACAAAAATTCCTGCCGTTTTCGTTGTTCTAGCTTGGATATCTATTTATACCTTATCTGTACTTCGCTTTAGCTTCTCAAACTCGAGATCATTATTATGCACAAAATTTTCGCGAATGGTGGGCATGGTCAAATTTTAACTGTTAGAGGGTATAATATCTAGCTGCGAAATACTCAATTCAAAATAGTGAAAATCTAATTTTTGCGAATTTCGCGAATGATGGTCAAAAATTAACCATAAGTGACGACTTTATTTGGCGGCTAAATACACAATGAGAAGAAGCAAAAAAAAATCCTTTTTGTATACAGATATGAGAATAAGAGAAAGAGTGTTTTTTCTAATGTGTGTGATGATGACCATAGTTATAGCGATGTCTCAATTTTTTTTTCATTCAAAGATTAGGTCTACATAGTAGCTATACCCGGTCCAAATTTTAATAGGCTGGGATCTATAGTGAAAAAGTTATCCGCAAAAACATTAAAAATCGTGATTTTGGAAATTTCTGAACCACTTCCCACGACCCAAATTTCAATATGATAAATTTCATGGCTTAAGAGTAAATTACATAAAACTAATTTGTGACCGACAGACGGACAGACAGACATGGCTAGATCGACTCCTCTCGTCACCCTGACCATCCTTCGGAAAAGGTATAAAAATTGTTTACCTGTGGATGAAACCACTGACTGCGAGGAAAGATTTGTGGCTAATTTAGTATGTATTTGGACTGCTTGATGCAGAAGAAGAAAGAGGCCATAGCGTTCAACAACTCTATGGTAGCCACCTTTGTAGACGATGCGCTAAAAGAGCTAAACGTAGATTGAAAAGACGTCCTTTTAGCGCAGTGATGTTCACGCCATACATCATTTGATGGCGCTCATTTCACACGTATTGCTTACGCTCTTTGTTCAGTCGGTAGCAAGAGGCCGACCATATATTACTATATGTGGCACTCTACAACAACTATGCTTGTTGAGTTGAAGTAGGCCCCCGTTGCATGCATTCTTATGGCAAAATCAAAAACGTAGCACGCCCCCGAGAAATTCCGGGTCCGGTCTAACAAATCTTTTCAAATCTTGTAACATGTACCAAAATGTATGGTATCACTCATATACATGTATAAGTGTTCGTCAAATATTTTTTGTTAAAACTCAGTTTTTTTCGACTAAAATATGGTTTTTATATAATATCAAAAATCTTTACGTGAAATTTTCCTTTTGTTCTTCAACAACGCTAAAGAAGAGCACTCATGCGTCGAATATGACCGAATGTTTGTTTACAAAACATGACAGCTGATATGAACTTTTCAGTGATGTAGAAAAAATTCTAGCTCGATACCAAACTAATGGCTCAAGTACTTATAACAAATCATGCTAAAATGAATACAAAAACTACTTATTTTTCGAACTCCTCTCTAGAAAAGGGCACAGTATTTCATAATCTTTCATCAAAAACCTAAAAGGTTGTATACTAAAAAGAAAACATTAAAAAATTTCAACGCAAGAATGCTTAGTTACAAAATTGAGTGAGTACTCAAAACATTCTAGCATCACTGTTTGAGAATGAACTCACCTTTTAAATAAAGCCAAATAATATACGGCTCGAACGACCAGTTTTGTTTGAGAATGAACTCACCTTTTAAATAAAGCCAAATAATATACGGCTCGAACGACCAGTTTTGTTTTTGTGGTTTTTTCAAAAAAAAACTTACTGGCCAAATTAAAAATATGTGGATTTTGGTCGTCTTTGTCTTTTTTTTTTATTAGTTTTTCTTTTTTTCGCTTATTTGCGCACGGCAGTCGCGTCTCTATTCCTTCTTAGTCTATTTTTTCTTGACATATAGTTAGTGTTGCTTAATTTCTAAATAGAGTAATCGGTTCACGAACAATTGCCATACTATCTTAATAGTTCATATGGTTAGTGTGGCTTAATTTCTAAATAGAGTAGTCGGTTCACGAACATTCTCCCCCCAGTGTTCCTTGCTGCTGAACACTGTCTGTTACTGACAGCTTTATAATTTTTGTTACAGGTCGTCTATAAACACCCGACTTAGTTTTTATGTCTACAACACGAACACAGCCATCCCTCGCAGGGTATACATTGGTTACAATACCTTTCGGCCATATATTTCTGGGTATATCTGAGTCGACAATTAGTGCAACATCGCCAACCTTTATATTGGGGTTGCCCTTTTTCCATTTAATTACTGTATAAAATATGTTGAATATAATTCTTCCTCCATTTCTGCCAAAATAAATCAGCCAATCTTTGGGCTGCCTTCCACATATTTAGAGTATGTAAGTCCTTATCACCTCCTGATGACCAAAAGGATTTCGAACTCTCTGGTCCGATCAAAATGTCGTTGGGCGTTAAAGGCGCTGCGTCTGTCGAATCAAGAGGTATATGAGTCAGCGGTCGATTATTCATCATGAATTCTATTTCACAAAATAATGTTCTTAATGTAAACTCCTTAGGGAACCTTTCTTTCAGCAAAAACCCTAGGTGTTGTTTAACTGACTGAATCAAGCGTTCCCACGCTCCCCCCATATGGGGCGTTAGAGGAGGATTGAAAACCCATTTGCATTGGTTACCAGTCATAAATTTTGCCAATTCTTCCTGCGACCATTTATATATTGCCTCATTTATTTCCTTGTCCGCTTTTCGAAAATTTGTTCCGTTATCGGAATAAACTTCCCTAGGAAATCCCCGCCTGGAGCTAAACTGTCGGAATACATGAATGAAGGCATTACTGGACAGGTTTTCTGCAATTTCCAAATGAACGGCCCTGGTAACCATGCATGTAAAAATTACACCGTAGCGTTTTTCATGTCTCCTATTTACAGTTACCTCTATGGGTCCAAAATAATCCACTCCCGTTTTTTACAAATGCTCGGACTGTCGGATTTACTCTACAAATTGGAAGTTGTCCCATAATAGGAATCTGAGGTTTGGCCTTTTTATTTTTGCAATACTGACAATTGTAGATAACTTTCTTTAAGGTGTTACGACAATTAGTCACCCAAAATTTTTGTCTCAAATTTGAAATGACTGTTTCATGACCTATATGGGAATTTTGGCAATGATAATGATGAACAATCAATAGGGTTAGGGTATGTTTGTGATGCAAAATTACAAGATTTCTTGCATTGTAACTTAAATCTTCGTCAGCTACATTGTCAAGTCTGCCCTTCAAACGGATGATTCCATCACTGTCAAGAAAAACTGGTAGGGTATGAATTGGGCTTGTCTTTGGAATATCCATATTTCGTGTTAAACATGCCAGTTCCTGGGAAAATGACTCAAATTGAATTTTTTTTACAACATTCTGCTCTGCTTCCTCAATTTCCTCTAGTGTCAGTTCACGAGGGACTGGAAATTCAGACTTTAATTTAAATTTTTTGACTGCTTGCATGAATCGTGCAGTTGTACGTAAGAATATTGACCATTTGGAGAATCGGCTTGGTTCTGGGATAACTATGTCACAGTCTTCCGTAGCAATTACATTTACGTATTCTGCCGTATCTATCAGAGTTAAGTTACTTTTGTTATTAAATTCTCTTTTAGGCCATTCATTCGGATTTTCATACAAGAATTTTGGGCCTTTAAACCAGTCATTGTCAGGTGAGAAGTCTATACATTTGATTTTTGTTGCATCGTCTGCAATGTTTTTTGTAGAAGGTACATAGCGCCAATCGGAAATGTTGGTAATTTCTTGAATTTCCCCTACTCGTTGGGCAACAAAAACTTTCATACGTTTAGCAGTACTTCTTAACCAGAAGTGGACCACTTCGGAATCTGACCAGAAGGTGACGGATGTTAGTTTGACGTTTAGGTTCTTTTTTAATCCACAGCCTAGTCTGGCTCCTAATAAGGCTGCTTGCAATTCAAGTCGGGGTATGGAAGTTGGTTTGAGGGGCGCTATTCTTGTCTTGGCAGCAATCAAATTGCATTCAACTTTATGTTCGTACTGGCAGCGGAGATAAGCGCACGCCGAAAAAGCAAATTTAGATGCGTCGGTAAAAACGTGCAATTGAAATTCACACTGATTTATTGGGAAGTTAGTCAGCCTCCGCGGTATGGCACAGTTGGCAATGTCTGGCAGTTTTTTACACCAGCACTTCCATAAATTGAATTGCTCGTCTGTTACTGGCTGATCCCAGTCTATCCCACTATCCCAAATTGACTGCAGAAGGATTTTACTTCCAATCAGGAAGTTAGACAAAAGCCCCAAAGGGTCAAAGACAGACATGACCACTTTCAAAACTTCCCGTTTAGAGGGGGGTCGTACCAGATTTAGAATGTCACGGTCAATTTTGTTGAAATTGAGTTTTATATGAAAGAGTGTCATTTTTATAATTCCACCAGAGACCTAAAACTCTTTCTTCATTTAAATCATCCCATTTCATGTCTTCAATTTCTTCCCCGAGTATATCCAAGTTTCCATTAGCATGAAGCATGACCTCTTTAGAATTTGAGCGCCAATTACAAATTTCAAATCCACCGTGCCGATGAATTGATTTGACCTCATCAATAAGTTGTTTGGCCTCAGTTATACTCTCAGCCCCGCCAAGATAATCGTCCATATAGTGTTTGTGTACAATGTCGTAGCTAGCTAGTGGAAATTTTTCTTGAAATCTTGTGCATTTTGATTTCTTGCATGCTGCGCAATGCTTGGGCTGCATTTTGCCCCAAAGAAGACAACTTGAATTTCATAAATCTCCGGTTCTTTTTCTCTATTATTTCCACGCCACAAAATTCTTTGAGCGTGTCTGTCAGTTTCTTTGACCCTAATCTGCAAAAACATTTCTTTTATGTCTCCCACAAAGGCTATCCTATTAAATCGAAAATTCATCAAAATAACGGATATTTGATTAAACAGATCCGGTCCTATCAATAAATAGTCGTTAAGACATGAACCATTTGACTTTGCAGCAGCATCAAAAACTATTCGCATTTTATCAGGCTTGTTTGGGTTAATTACCCCGAAATGTGGCAAGTAGAATGTTAAAGGTGTGTGAACACTAGCTTCGTCTGTCGATAACTTTTTTACATATCCTTTTTCAATATAATTGTTAAATTGTTGATTATATTTTTTTTCCGTATGAAGCGTTTTTATCTATTTTGCGTTCTAGGCTTTTTAACCTATTCAAGGCGTTCGTATAACTCTCAGCTAGAAACAAGTCATCCGATTTCCAAAATAATCCACATTCGAAACGATCACCGATTCTTTTTAATGTCTTTTCAATAATCGTTTTGCATCTCTCGTCTTCTTTAGAAAAGGTTATATTTTCACTAGAAATGTCTTCATTTTCAATTTTCCAGTAGGACTTAACTAAATCATGCAAAGTAGATAAATCATCTTCCTTCTCAGTACAGTCATTGATGCACAGCATAAAATTTGTATTGCTATCGGAGTTATATTTTAAGTTTCCATGTACTACCCAACCTAATAAGGTTTTGCTGGCCACTGGTCCATTCCAATTACCGTATTTATTTTTTCTTGAAATTATTAGTGGCCAATTATCTTGTCCAATAAGAATTCTAGGCTGTACATCTCCGAACGAAACTGAGATATTTTTTAAAAATGGCCACTTTTCTGTCATTTTATCCATGTCTATAGATTGGGTCGGAAGACACAAACCAGAAATAGTTTTAACATATCGCAGTGTATAGGGTTTAGTGTTTGAACCTACTCCTTTAATTTTCACACTAACGGTTTTTGAATTTTCTTGTTCTAAAGTATCACTATTTGTCCATTGTATTTTTAGTGGTTTGATCGGACCGTCAAGTTTTAAATCTCTGGCTAAATTTTTCATCAATCAAGGAAACAGTCGACGCATCATCCAAAAGAGCATACGTTTCAACTGTTTTTTCATTATTCAACAATGTAACTGGTATAATTTTTAATAGTACCTTGCCTGAAACGACATTAATATTACAGTTAACATCCGAATGGCTCTCTTGTTTGACGCCCGCCTGATTCGATTTTTCAATCGTTTTGTGTAAAAGTCTGCTATGGAACCGAGGGCAACCATTTAAATTACAAGCTTTTTTTACTTTACAATTTTTAATATTATGATTTTTTCCAAGACAAGCTATGCAAAGATAATTTTTTGTAACAAAATCCCATTTGTTGTCCACTTTAAGATTTTTAAATTTATCACAATTAAATATTTTGTGATCCTCAGTTTGGCAGAAATGGCAAAAGATATTTGTTTTTTTTCTCATTCAAAGAAGACCTCCCGTTGTTCGAGGAAGAACTGTTTATCGGTTGTTTGTTAACAAAGTTTCTTTTTTGACGGTTTGGCCAATCCCAAGTTTAGTTATTGCTCTTACTTTTTTTCCAAGCCACTCATGCAATGTGACAATTTTAGCTTCCTTGTGCTCGAATTCGTCACAATATTGTTGAAAGGCAATGCGCTGAGTCATTGGCAATTTATTCAGAATTTCCTCGAACAACATAGGATTACGAATATGATCTTCTTCCTTCAATGACTTTAAAGTGTAAACTAAATTTGTTAAGATGTCAAAGAACTTTACCAAATTTTCCAATTTTTCCTCTTTTATAACTGTAAAGTTTCTTATTTGATCCATAAGACTCCGAATTATACCCGCGGAATTACCGTATCGCTCGTTTAACATTTCAATAATTTTGTCAACATTTGCCGGTAGCAGAAGAAGTGAACGAACCGATTCTCGTGCCCGCCCTGACAATGCTTTTCTTAATCTAAATAAGTTTTCATGAGGTGTAAATTTACATAGTTTAGTACTATTTTCATATTCCGACAAGAATAATGGCCATTCTGTTACGTCGCCTGAGAATGCGGGCAATGTTGTTGCCACGGATTGTCGTATCAGAAGGCTGTGTAACATACCCGTGTTGTTGATCGCTGCGTCTTGTTTGTCGTTGTGCAGAATGGATTCACGCTCTTGATTTAAAATCTCCTCTTCTGAATGATGGCTGATGCTTTTTGGTGTGTCGCCGTTCACGCTGGATGATGTTAAATCGTATTCCAATTCCAGTTGTCTTTCGGAAACTTCCAAATGTTTGCGTTGTCGCTCGATTTCGTATTTCCTCTTAAAATAATTGAGTTCGGATTCAAGCCGTTTTATCTTGTCGGTGTGCGTGATGTCGGTCTCAATTGATACACTGTTTCTTCGGATATATCTGTTGGGTATAACTGTGCTTGTGTTGTCTTCCGAAGAATTTTCTTTCTCTTCCATCTTCGTAACGGGTGTCTGCGGTGTTTGTGGCGTCGAAAGTGGCGTTTGCAAAATGGCGTCTTGTTGTTTCTTTTTTCTCAGCTTTGATCTTTTCGGCATGGCGTTCCGTTATGTAAATATACAATTCTGATGAAATCTTAATTCCTGGATGTTTTTTCATTCGCCGTAAAAGGTTTTGTGCAGACCTCCTTCCAAATCGCCGTCCAAGGCTCGTAAGGACCAGTTTTGTTTGAGAATGAACTCACCTTTTAAATAAAGCCAAATAATATACGGCTCGAACGACCAGTTTTGTTTGAGAATGAACTCACCTTTTAAATAAAGCCAAATAATATACGGCTCGAACGACCAGTTTTGTTTGAGAATGAACTCACCTTTTAAATAAAGCCAAATAATATACGGCTCGAACGACCAGTTTTGTTTTTGTGGTTTTTTCAAAAAAAAACTTACTGGCCAAATTAAAAATATGTGGATTTTGGTCGTCTTTGTCTTTTTTTTTATTAGTTTTTCTTTTTTTCGCTTATTTGCGCACGGCAGTCGCGTCTCTATTCCTTCTTAGTCTATTTTTTCTTGACATATAGTTAGTGTTGCTTAATTTCTAAATAGAGTAATCGGTTCACGAACAATTGCCATACTATCTTAATAGTTCATATGGTTAGTGTGGCTTAATTTCTAAATAGAGTAGTCGGTTCACGAACAATCACTAATTTGGTTGTTGTTGGGAGTGCCACATATAGTAATATATGAGGCCGACGAAACAACATCGCGCGCATCTGTACAGCTTTTTTGTTTCACTGCATAGAATAATTAATACAAAAAATTTTTTTTGAGCGCTCGCTCTTTTCTCACTCACACAGTCTCACGGCCAATTTTGAACATCACTGTTTTAGCGGCAACGGTTGCAGCACCATACGTCGTGTGCGCAATGAAATTGCCACACAGAGAAAACGATACCACATAAAATGGAAGAAAAACAATAAGAATTCTCTATGGTTTTTATCCAAGAAGATTGTCTTGTTGAAACCATAGAGAAAGACGTATCGTTTATTTTAACGAAAAATTTAACGAAAAGTTAAGAAGATAACTTATCATTTTGATATGAATTCTTGTAAAAAAACAAGGTCGGCGGGTTCGATCCCTGCTCCAGTGAGCGTCGATTTGTTTTTTTTATACCCGAAACTCTCTGTGTCGAGGGTATATTGCGTTTGTGTGGTTGTGTGTAACACCCAGAACCAGTCGAAATAGACCAAATATATATAGAAATGATCAGCGTCACCAGGAGAATCGATTTAGACATGTCCGTCCGTCTGTCCGTCTGTTTGTATACAGTTTTCTTATCGAAGGAGTTGAGCTATCTCGACAAAATTTGGTATGCGTGCTCACGAGGACATGAGTAAGATCGGACCATTTTTAGGGGTACCTCCAGTACTAGGGTCTGTCACAAAAATGCCAAAACTGCCTTAAAATCGGACTTTTTCAAAATATTTGAATGAAACTTAAAATTTGAGCGTATATTTAAGCCTTCGATTAGAATTGCAAAAAAAAGGGGGCGGTTTTCATAAAGCAATTAAACAAAAGTCGATATATGGGGCCCGTTATGGCCTTAAAGTCCTCTTGAATATTCTTTCTTAGTGGTCCTGTTTTTTGGGCGTGGTTCAAAAAGTATTTAAACATTTATGTCTGTGTCGGGTATTTTATTGTCAGGCTCGCCTGACTATAACACCCTTACTTGTTTTTTTTTTTGGAGAAGTAGATAATTTAACATTTACATTATTTAAAAAACTGAGAAATTAAAGATTTTACCAAAATTTGTATGCTTAAAAAATTAAAAAAAAGATTCTATAGGAATTTCTTGAAAGAGCTTGTGCGTGACGTTTTGGAATGGGGCAATGAAAGCAACTCTATTTATTTGGTTGGCAACTTACTTTCTGTTCCCCGTATTTTTTCCTTGAAGTTTAATTACCTGTTTTATTTTCCATTTTTCCACAAATTCTTTTGCCTTTGACAGGGTTCGAAATCGGACCATCCAGATTACAAATCGAACACACTTCAACTACGCCATCGCGAGATATGATTTCAGCTTGCAAGTTTTATTATATCAATGCAAGTGCAAAAAAACTGCTTTGTCTTTTTAAACTATGGAATGAATACGGAATTCATATGGTCAAAACCAAAGTGTTGCACGTTACATTCGTACGCATATTTTTGTAAAAATTTTGGAAAGAACTAGGTAAAGGTCATAACTTTTTTTTGTAATCGATAAAGCTTTTGAAGGCCTACATTTCCTAGGAACAAAATTTTTGGATATCTGTTGTCGTTTCGGATCTGTAGAAGATTAGAGTGGTGTCGCACGTTACAGAAATTTGGAAGTGTTTTTTGAGGTTGATGCACACTTATTGAAAACTTAGCGATTATAGCGGTGAAAATCTGTATTCCTATTTATTTTATTCAAGCTAAAGGATCAAAGATATGAAATTAAAAATAACTTCTTCCAAAATATATTGGTATTTTGGTTATATGGCCGTAAACAGGCGATGTTGCACGTTACACAAAAAAGTGTCGCACGTTACCTTTCGATTTTATTTCTGTATAAAGAGGAAAAAAAGTTAATTAAGCGGATATTCCAACTGAAATATTTGAAAAACGAAAAATGTGTTTTAACTTTTTCACTTTGCACGTTAAGTATATGTATGCATGACATTGATTTTGAAAACTTTAATATGCAATTTTAATTTAAAAAGTGAAGTATGATTATTATTTTCTATTTTACACTAATATTAAAAATCGCCAAACAAATTACAAAATGAGACTTATTTGCTAACTTTTCAATTATTAATACTAAGAGATTTTCAAAAATCGTCAAAAATAGCGTACGTGAACTTGAATGCTCCATTTTACGTACATAGTGATTGTTCTATGTTATTTCACGTGTTAAGCAAACAAAAGAGAACCACAAAATGAAAAAACGACATGCGCAAATGTAAACACCCCGTTTTGACTTAGTCATTTTAGCTTAAACGCACAGTAAAAACTATAGGTTTAAAATTAAAACCAATCGGTATAAAATTAAATATTTTTAGTATTAAATTTGAATTTCAATACCAAAAAGATTTATTTTAACACCTTTTGGTTTTAAAAGATCTCAAAAACGAACAAAATTCTCAAATTGTCAAATTGTTCTCGCGATTACATAGCTTTCGTACAAACCATATAGAACTATAGCTGCAACTTCGGTCAAATTTTGGCGCGTTATGGCATGATTTGGTGAAAAAGTTCAACTGTGGTAAACCACGCCATAAGCCGAGTGTTGTGGTGAACCACGTAATAGTAAGTGTGGTGTACCACGTAATAGCTTTTGGCCGAAGTTGCAGCTATAGTTCTATATGGTACAAACATACGAGGCGTCTATAGTTCGATTTTATCGAGCTATTGCATTAGCTTTGCTTTTCTATTTTCTTTTGTGCTCTATACACTTCTATGGAAAAAAGCAACATGAGAGACAGAGATAGATGTATATGAAACATGCTTTTCCACATCGTTCAAGGCAGGGTTCACAAGATTCGATGTGTATTTTTCGGTAACGGATATGTTAACAAATGTTTTTAGTCAAAATGCTGAAATCATTGATGGTTTCACCGGGACTTTTCCTGCTGGGATAGATCTCTTTTTAACTACATAGACATTGTCTGGTTAAAAAGAATCTAGTCCTGCTTCAGTCACATTTCGTACAAAAAACTGCCGTCACTTTAACTAGTCACGTTAGGTCCATACCGTGGTCTAGTGACTTTGTGGAAATTGACCTCAGAATTACTGCCTCGCTTACATGCGATTTTTTTGAAAAACCAGTGCTAGGCTTTGAACATTACACTCCGTGTCGCCTGTGCCGGGAATCGAACCTTGAAACCTGGGATCAAGAGCATAGCTCTTCAAATCATTAGTCGAGTTCCTTTTCAATATATTTTATATAAAATTCTAGATGAAAAAATGAAGATATTGTTATGAAAATTTTTGTCAATTTTATTCCCTGTCACTCTCCTTGGTCCAAATGATTATTTAGACGTAAATCTCCTTATTTTTAGGTGAAATTTTTCCCCTTCGCGAAAGACGGACGAACGTTTGTTGTTAAAATCGAGTCCACAGAGCCTTATCACAAGGCCCTACT
Source organism: Chlorops oryzae (assembly GCA_020466095.1). Classification (NCBI taxonomy): domain Eukaryota; kingdom Metazoa; phylum Arthropoda; class Insecta; order Diptera; family Chloropidae; genus Chlorops; species Chlorops oryzae. Next base: position 93,130,950 of record CM035806.1, read on the forward strand.
GGTCGCTGTTTGTTGTGCTTGAGCAACCACTTTTTTGCTATTGTCCTTGTTTGCTCATAATAATATTTAATCTAATTGGCCATTTCTTGAAAAACACTACTTGAAAAATTTGCTTTTTACACCATTGATCAAAATGAGTTGTTGAACATTTCAAAAGAGGGTATGATAACAAAATTGAAAAGTCCATGTAATCCTTAAATACCGTAATAATCGGCTTAGCTTGCTGCTGTTAGACGAGTACGCCTGGGACTGGTTTATTTTAACATTGTTTGAAGGAAGGAGCATGAACATTACATGTATTTGGCTTTTGCGGTTTAATCAAGTAGATTTCTAAGGATTTGATACACAAACATAACTACAAGGGCTTCTTTTCATCCCTTTAGTTGTAACCGAATTTATTATTGTTTTTTTTTGCAAGAATACGGAGTCTAAGTTTCTGCCTTGCGAACTCCCAAGAGAGAGAGTTTTTGCCTTCAGCGGCATTGATGCATATTCCTAATTAGAGAATTTAGAGAGTCGTTGACGAGGTAATTTGGGGATAATTGAAATTGTTTTTTCACGAATGAAAGCTGAACGAACGGCACCGCGCCGCGGCGGAGGGTTGATATGAAGCCGTTGCATTCTCTTTGAACGGCAATTCTCTAGAGCAAACTCATGAGGTTATGGGTATTTAAGCAATATAAATGCATCAAATAATATTGTTCAGTTGCCGAAGAACATTTCTTCCTTTTCGAGGAGGTCATCAAATTCGCGGTGGATATCAGAGACTAAAAAAACCGTATTTATGTGGTAAACAAAATTACAGCCGCGAGAAATATTTCATTATTTACAGTTTCAAAAGTAGTAAATAATCCATAATAGTGCATTATAATGAGACATGGAAATTATTTTTGGAGAAAATTAATAAAAAAAAAAAGCATTGGTGCAAATTAAGGCGTATTTAACAAGGCGGCGTCAGTACCCAGCAACCATTTACCCTTACCAAGGCTCGGATTTTGTTGACTTTTACAAATTCAAAGCATACTTTATGGTGCAAAAATATTTCTTACCAACATTTTGCGAATAAGTTTAACGAAGTTGAACTTCAAACCGGTTTTCTAACTTCAAAAAAAATCATATTGAAGTTAAAAATCGATTTGAATCTTAGCTTTATGTGAGTGGGACAAAATTTTTACTCCATAAAGTATGCTTTAAATTTATAAAAGTCAACAAAATCCGAGCCCTGACCCTTATATGCTTTTCAGACGTACAACGAAATCTCGAGATTTCAGAAAATTTTAGAACAAATTTGACATTTGAAATCCAGGCGATTTCAATTTTGTTCTGAAATCCCGAGATTTCGTTGTACGTCTGGAAAGCATATTACAAAACAATTGGATAAAATTTGCGCCCGCAAATAAAAGGCTTGGAAAAACTGTTTTCCAATTATTGGAATTCGTTTGGAATTCAACACAAAACAAACAAAACGGCTGCCTTTTTATTCAATTGGATTTGATATTTTGTTTTTTTTTTACTATAATTTAAATGGCAGGGACACAGTTAGGTCCTCATATGCCAGGATAGAACTTTTGCAATACTATGTAAAGGATCGAACGTTTAAATGACCGTCGTCAGGATTATTTTCGAATTTGTTAGGTTAGAACGATTTCAGTGGCGGATCCACGGGGGGAGATATCGGGTCCGGACCCCCCCCCCTTGGGAATTTTGGAATCCAAAATTGCTTAGGGGAAAGTGGTCGAATTCCAAACCCCTTAAGAATCTTTTCTATAAACTCAAAACGCTGATACTCAAGATAAGAACTTAACATGCCATTAGCAAGAGAATATCAGAACCTTTGTTTTTGCAATATAAATTTTTCATCAAGAATTAACTAAATATATACATACTTAAGTTAAGGAAGCTTGAAGACTTAAGAACACCTTAAGTGTCAAGCGGTTTAACAGTCAATTTTTATCCAAAACTCACGAAAATTGTTTTCGGCAGGCAACATTTGAAAAAGCCTATATATTTTGTTAATACTTTTTTAAAATTCGTAAAATTAGAGAAATTCCTTCAATAAATTAAATTGAAAACTTATTTAAGGAGCACTTAAAATTTGTACTGTTAAAATGCTTTACAGACTTAAGCTTTACTTAAGTGCTAAGGAGACCTTAAGTATGCACTGTAAAATCGGGCCTCAGTATACTATTTTTCAGTGAAAAATTTTGAATTAATGTTAAATCAATTAGAAAATCATTAGTTGTTTTAAGGCACGAATTATATTTTTATTGAAATCTTAAAACAATGATGCTGAAGCGAGGCACTTTCAAACATTTGTATATTTTCGAGGCTTTAAGAAGAATTCACGCAGAATTTCTTGTTCGCTGAGTGCGATTCCTGCGTGAATATTTAGGGATGGAAGACCATTCAAACGCTCTTGTCTCATTGTGCTTCTTAAGTAAGACTTTAGTCGTCTTAACGTCGAAAATGACCGACGAATATCTCAGGCTTACATTATTTATGTTTCCTTATATTTTTCAAGCATATAAAGGGTCCTTTTTTGTACATTTGTGCTACTTAAAATGCTCCAACACTAAAATCGTATTTATTTTCATATAAGTAGTGCTATTTTTCTTTTATTAATTAATTAAAAGCTGCAATGATTTTAATAAATTTTTTTATGTACATCAATATCTTCCCAAGTAACAAAAATGCTTATTATCATAACTTAAAGAAGTAATGAAGAAGGCTACAAAAGGTTTGCACTCCGTCTTTAAGACATATTAAAGTCCAAATAAAGTGCAAAAGGGCCCATGTGGGCGGTCCGATAGAAGAAATTGAGAAGCGTATTTCTATCTTAATTGCCACTTAAATAGAAGAGCGAATTTTCAAGTTCTAGTTTTTATCTTCTTAAAGGCTTCTTAATTCCAGCACAGCTTATGAGTTTATAAAAACATTCTCTATCTCTTTTTATCCCATTGATTTAAATACTAATGATAAAATGAAACGAAAACATAATTCGCAGAGGGTGCTGGTTCTGTCTAAAATTTTATTGACAAGATATTTGTGTTCATCAATGCTATGATAAGTAAAATAAGTGACTTTGGCTTTTCTTCGTTACGCCAAATTCAAGCGATTTTACAAACGCAACGACTTTTACGGTGAAATTACACCTGCTACCCCCTTCAAAATTTACGCGCCTTCATAATTGTTTGAATTGATGAATTATTTTTGTAAAACAATTACGCTGAAATCGATGCGCTGGTGCTTAAAAATGTGTTTTTATGTGGGGTTTTAGTATATACTTTTCTTAAGTCAAATAATTTGCAAAGATTTACTCGTAAGCATGTTAAATTTCGTACAATTGTAAGTATTGCTGCAAATTAGAAGGAACAAGTTGAGTTGTGTCATAGGACACCAGATAAGAACGAAGTTCATTATGGTATTTATAAATGTTAGTAAATATAATTCGCAGCAAGGTTTTTTGCAAAACTCAATTGTTTTTATTAATCGAAAAATATATGTATACAAGACGGCTGTTTGTTGTTTTCAACTGTTTTTAACAAGCGAAAATGCGATACAGTATATTCTGCTTAGCTGCATTCAATTATTTTCCAGACAATTTTATGCACTTACGCGAAAAACGCACCTACCCGAAATTTTTTGCTGTATTTTTGAGTAACATATCAGAATGTCTTTAACAACACTTGAATTCTTAAAAGAACGCCGTCCAAATATTAATTTTATTAACAAACAAGTAAGAAAGCTAAAGTCGGTCAAGCCCGACTTTGAAATACCCAGCGTCCCGACGTTATGAGCGCACTATGTTTTGCTTCTCTATTTATGGGCGTGGCAGTGGGACGGCCACATAAATTATTTCCCTACACCTTTCATTCGCCTTGGTGAACCTATGTTGCGAATTTGAAGCTTCTACGCCTTTTACTTCGGAAGTTACGAAAAATCTTCATTTGTGGGCGTGGCAGTGGGCGGGCAACATACATTTTTTTCCTACACCTTTCATTCGCCTTGCTGAACCTATGTTGCGAATTTGAAGCTTCTACGCCTTTTACTTCGGAAGTTACGAAAAATCTTCATTTGTGGGCGTGGCAGTGGGCGGGCCAAATAAAATTTTTTCCTACACCTTTCATTCGCCTTGGTGAACCTATGTTGCGAATTTGAAGCTTCTATGCCTTTTACTTCGGAAGTTACGAAAATTCTCCATTTGTGGGCGTGGCAGTGGGCGGGCTACATAAATTTTTCTTCCTACACCTTTCATTTGCCTTTGTCAACCTATGTTGCGATTTTGAAGCTTCTACGCCTTTAACCTCGGAAGTTACGAAAAATCTTCATTTGTGGGCGTGGCAGTGGGCGAGCCACAAAATTTTTCCTACACCTTTCCTTCGCCTTGGTCAACCTATGTTGCGAATTTGAAGCTTCTACGCTTTTTACTTCGGAAGTTACGAAAAATCTCTATTTGTGGGCGTGGCAGTGGGCGGGCCTCATAAAATTTTTTCCTACACCTTTCATTCGTCTTGGTCAATCTTTGTTGCGAATTTGAAGCTTCTACGCCTTTTACTTCACAAGTTACGATAAGCCCTTATTTGTGGGCGTGGCTCACGGAGGGCGGCGTCCATTTTTTTCCAGGATATGTCCCTTTTCGTAGTTTACCAGTACACAAAACATCAATGGAATGTGTTGAGTGGTTCGCAAGTTACAAGCATTTTACTGAAAACACATTAAATTCATTTGTGGGCGTGGCAGTGAGCGGATGTCTTCCATATTTAGTTAGGATCATACTCGGACCCCGATATACCTGTGTGCCACATTTCGAATTGATTGGTCCAGCCGTTTCGGAGGAGATCCGGACACGGACGGACGGACAGACGGACATGTCTAAATCGAACTTTTGATGCTGATCAAGAATATATATATATATATATATATATATGTCTATATCTACGGAGCGTTATTCTGGCTGTTACAAGATACCCTAATATACCCTGCTTACGCTGGGTATAAAAACAAATAAGAACTTTGACTTACTTTCGCTACTTGAACGCATTCGCTTATTACAAGTAATCGGACTCAAAGGGTTGCATTTAAGTCACACATTTCCTATATTTCTGTCAACCTGTCATCGAAATTTCAACTCTGATTTCCTTTCTTCAAAATAGTGAGTTCGTTACTTCCTTTCAATTTACTTTACCAGCGTTGAGCCCTCAAGGTGCTAAGTTAGATAAGCAGAATACACTGGAACTGAAAAAGCATACGTGTAAAGGGTTTTCCATCGCAAATGAGATAGTCTCGAAAATGCGAGTTTTCATCGATATTTTTCACACCGATATTACATCCGCAGCCCCCGGAGTACAGACGATGATTTTAAATATGTTTTAATTATGTACGAATTGACGTATACTTTGATAGCGCAAAAAAATTATAAGCTACCTAAAATGCCCTTATATATTTGCAACAACCTACTAATCGGAGTTATTCTGAAAACGTTCAGTCTGGCAGCACCACATATTGTTTTGTTTTGTTTGAATGCATTTATGCTTGTATGTGTCTGTGTAATTTCTGAATTTAATAATTAATTGTTTTTTCGTGATATCGTCGGAAATAAGTGTCGCCTAAAAAAGTATAATATCTCGGCCGCATCAGCAAGTCATTTTACGTAAATATATGTATATTTCTTTCTTTTTGCAAAGGTTATTATACCCTTTTTTGCGAACTTCAATTTAGGTAACGCGGATTTTATAGCGGTTTTTCACTTTTTCTCGACTAGGTCCCCTGTCGCTATCGTTTCATAAAGAACTTCGTTCTAATAAAAATATAATAATTTGATTAGGAAAAGTTTAACATCCGAGCGTACACCATTCCCTTCGGTGGTCGACACCGGACTGAAATGCAGGGTGACCATAATTTTTTTCCATTTTGACAGCACACGTTGATGAAAAACACTTTACTAATTTAAGTACGATATTCGAAGTATTAAATACGTCCCATCATACCGATTTAATGCTTCGAATATGGCTACTAATTTCAGAACCATCTAAGACTGCTTTAAGAAGGATATTAAATACCAATTTAAAACCAAAGTGACAGCTCTACTTTAAAACCGATTTAAGTGACATTAAAGAAGGGAGGATTCAAATACCAAAAACTGATCATATTAAGTTTGAATAAAGAAATGAAATACCGAATGAATACCACATTTTGCTACTTGGGTTGTTGTGTTTTTCATCATATGTTAGAAGGCAAGCTTTGAGCAATGTTGTTTTCGTTAAATTCCAGCAACATAAAATATGACCAATTTTGAATGTGTGCTATCTTAAGCTATTAGAGTAGCTCAGTATGATAAGCAATCGAAAATGTTTCCTTGCTGAGAAATAATAAGTCCCGCATCATTATCGCCTTTCTCAGATTGGCATTGGCCCCGTTGAGGACAAGAGAAAAATGTTTCCCAATTTTTCTATGGTAAGTCTATTTCATTTTTGAGATAGAGTTTCACGGCTAAGGTGAAAAAATTGCCCCTTTTGAAAAAGAGTGGGATTGATAATGGATGTTTTTTCGGTCTAAGAACATTGCGTGTAGCTAGTAGTTCTTCGGTTATGGATATTTCAATGATGAAAAATAAAAATTTTCTATCTTTGAGGCCATTGCGCCACCTCTAAACTTTGCTTAATCTTCATAATTTTGCACACGCAAGTTTTTGATAAATACCAAACATTTGAGCCACTGGCAGACAGAATTGGACAAACTTAATTTTTTCCATACATTTGGCACCCACCTTAATGTATATAGATTAGAGTGTTTTGGGAACTATTATTTGGAATATCTCAGAGTACATTTTGATGGTAGCTCAGAGCACAAAACTTCAACTCATACTCGTACATAAATATGGGCCAAAGAGTGGACAAAAATTTTTTTTTTATTAATTGTGTGAAGCTGTTAAATGTATTTAAAGTAAACAAAAATTATTTTTCTGCCTCTAGCAAAAAGTTTTGGACCCCCTCCCCCCCTTTCCCAAATCCTGGATCCGCCACTGAACGATTTATCTTTGTTGAACTTGTCCAATACGAGTGCCATTGAGTACTTCTATTCCTCCTTGACACACGGTTAGACTTAGCGATAAACAGGATCAGATCCTTAGTCAGGATTAGATTCGTTGTATTGACATTTAAGGTTAGAACACGTTTAAATGACCGTCGTCAGGCTTCTGATGTGAGCTACACTTGGTGATTGGAGCCAGCTTATAACGCGAACAAGGCACGGACAACCTTCTCAATCGAAATTCCGCATGCAACTGTGGATTTGAGATCGGAAAACATATAAAGCCAAGCATTCGAATAAAATATTTTCCAAGCCTACGTAAGCAGTAACATTTCGATGTAGGCGCTGTCCCCGCTGTGGCGAGCGTTATTTTGTTTTGAATACTTAGGTAGATAATAATATAATATTTCAATAATATTTCAATACTAGAGGATAACTAGCTTTCATACATTCATTAATGCAAAAAAAAAAAAAAAAAAAACATGTAAGAAAGCTAAAGTCGGTCAAGCCCGACATTGACATACCCAGCGTCCCAACATTATTGACGCACTATGTTATGAATAATCTCCATTTGTGGGCATGATAGTGGGCGGGCTACATAAAATTTTTTCCTGCACCTTTCATTCGCCTTGGTCAACCTATGTTGTGAATTTGAAGCTTTTTCGCCTTTTACTTCACAAGTTACGATAAACCATTATTTGTGGGCTTATTTATGGCTCGAGGAGGACGGCGTCCATTTTTTCCAGGATATGTCCCTTTTTGTAGTTTACCAGCAAACCAAATATCAATGGATTGTGTTAAGTGGTTCGCAAGTTACAAGCATTTTATTGAAAACACAATAAATTTATTTGTGGGCGTGGAAGTGGGCGGATGTCTCCCATTTTTACTTAGGATCATACTCGGACCCCGATATACATGTGTGCCAAATTTCGACTTTATTGGTTAGATCCGACCACGGACGGACGGACAGACGGACAGACGGACATGTCTAAATCGATTCAGTTTTTGATCCTGATCATTTCTATATATATTTTTCTATATCTCCGGAGCTTAATTCTCCCTGTTACAAGATTTGCACAAAACTAATATACCCCGCTTACGCTGGGTATAAAAATCAACTAATTATTTTAAATAAATAAAAAAGTGAAAACTGCCTCATCTACATATTCCATAATAAAATTGGAGTCTGTAAAGTCAGTTTACGGACAATAATTATAAATTATAATATCATAAACATATCGACCAGTTTATTCAAAAACCTCGTAAGTACAATTTCGACGAAATTGAGATATTGGTCTTAAATGGTAGCTGAATTTATTCTACATAGAATAGCATTAAATTTTTAGTCACTTTGTTCGAAAAGTTTTTCAAAAACTGCAATGCAATTTCCTCGTAACTGAAAGCGTACATTAGAGTTTATTCAAAAACCTCGTAAATGCACTAGCTTTGTTTTACTTGCAAGAAATGCATAAAAAATTGTGATATGCAAACCAAACCGCTCCATAGAACATAATGCTTATTGGCATTAAACAAAAAAAATTTGATGACCTTCAAAGCTTAAAAAAAATTATACCCAAAGACTTTTGGCATTTTTTTGACAACATACCCATTAATCTTCTTTAAATTTCCTTCATATTTTTTCTTCAATTGTTTAATTTCCCTTATTTTTGTTAATAATTACTTTAATTTAAGTTTAAACGGTTGAATAAGCGTTTTTTTTTCCCAATAAAAACTTTGAATATTGTGCGAAGCTACTTTTAATTTTGTTAAATTTATTTGGTATACAATTTCAGGAAAACCTCGTAAGTACATTTAATGGCTTATATTTTCTACATAACAGTAAATATTTACAAAATACGATCTCGAGTATATTTGTTAATTGTCTGTTAATAATTTGGTTTAAATGTTTTAATAATATACGGTTATATAGCAGCTGTATTCAGTTTTTCTCAAAACTATGATTTTGTACTTACGAGGTTTTTGAATAAACTGATCGATATGTGAGCTAATTTTTGATTATTTTGTCCCTTCTTGTATGTAAGTCCGCATAAAGCTAAGGGGCCGTCCATATACTACGTCATCATACAGGGGGGAGGAGGGGGTCTCGCGAATGATGACGCTTTATGATGAGAGGAGGGGGGTCAATTCGCAATGATCACGTCATCATCACTATCTTATAAAAAAACAGTAAAACTATATTAAATTTCTATTTGTTTGTGAAATAATAAAGTCATCAAAGATGATGTCAAACGAGGGGGGCGGGGGGGGGGTTTGTTTGATGACGATTGATGATAAGGGGGAGGAGGGGGTCTAAAATGGTCAAAAACATGCTAACGTAATATATGGACGGCCCCTAATGAGAATTTTAGAAAAATATTTATATGCACTTTCAAAAATTCCAAACAAAAGTTTCGTCAATATAACAAAAAATTCAATCAAATATTTTGTTAAGTGATAATACTTTTGGAATTTAAAACAACAACATAATCAACCAAAATTTTGTTCAAAATTTAAAATTACGAACTTTTCCTGAATTTCGTGATTTGTTTGAAATTTTTCATTAGGACAATTAAAAAACCGATGATTCGAGTTTAACAAACGCCATTGATTGGAACTTTTCGTAGCCAGTTTTTCTGTGTGGGGCCTTCTTGCAGACATAGATTCTGAAAAGGTAATTTTCGATTACTATTCGGCACATATGGGCTGGAATCTCGGCCATAGCTTGACGAATGTTGCCTTTTAAATGCTCAAAAGTTTGTGGAAAGTCGGCATAGACACGGTCTTGAGCGTAACCCCACAAAAAAGTCTGGCGGGTTCAAATCGCACGATCTCGATGGCCAATTGCATCACCACAACGCGAAATGATGCGTCCTTCAAATTTTGTTCGCAATATGGCCATGATTGGTCGTGTTGTGTGGCACGTGGCACCGTCCTGCTGAATCCACATTTCCTCCGTATCAGAATCTTCAGTTTCTGGCCAAAAGAAATCGGTTAACATGCTGCCAAAGCGATCTCGCCGTCCTCGTTTTCAAAGAATTACGGCCCGATGACTCCACCAGACCATAATGCTCACCAAACAGACCTTTAGCGGATGCAATGCCCCCTCTCAGCAATCACGTATGGATTTTCTGAGCCCCATATACGGAATTTTTGGGTGTTCACATAGCCACCGAGCTCAAAATGTGCTTCATCGCTGAAGAAAATTTGTTGCGAAAATTCAGGATTTTGCTGTTGTTGTGTTCCTTCACCCAATCGACGTATGCCCGACGCATTCCATGGTCACCACGCTCTAATTTTTGTATCAGTTGGACTTTATATGGACACTCAAAAAAATTTTAAGAAGAAAAAAGTGTTGTTCCACCAAGACAACGTACCGTGCCACAAGTCATTAAGAACGATGGCAAAAATTCATGGATTAGGCTTCGATTTGCTTCCCCATCCACCGTATTCTCCAGATCTGGCCCCCAGCGACTATTTTCTGTTTGAAGAACTGAAGAGAATGCTCGCAGGCAAGAAATTTAAGGCCGATGATGAAGTGATTGCCGAAACTGAGGCCTATTTTGAGGCGAAACCGAAAGAGTACTTTAAAAATTGCATCGAAAAGTTGCAAGATCGCTATACTCGCTGTATCTCCCTCGAAGGCAACTATATTGAACAATAAAATTGAATTTAGCAAAAAAAATTATTTTTACTGTGTTAGCTTATAAACTTTTCTGCCCACCTAGTATAGGTAGAATTGCAAGATATCATATATCCTACGACAGCCTTGCAGTAGTTCCTACGATGAGGAATGTCATTGATTTCAACGATATATAACGTAGATTTAACGATATTCCATCTTAGAAACTATGATGTTATTTCATAGTAACTACCATATCAAATCATAGGAATTACGATATCAAATCATTGGAACTACGGTTTCAAATCTTGAAGTAAATTTCGAGAACTTCTTAATTTTGATATGAATTCTTGTAAAAAACAAGGTCGGCGGGTTCGATCCCTGCTCCAGCGAGTGTATACAGAGTGCGTAGGGTATAAAATTGGAAAAGTGGGTGTGGAAAAGGGGCAGTTTTCATAAAGAAAACTTGAACAAAAGTCGGTATATGAGTCCCCTTATGGCCTTAAAAATCTCTTCAATATCCTTTCTTATGGTCCTGTTTTTTGGGCGCGGCTTATAAATTATTTAAACATGTGTGCCTGTGTCGGGTATTTTTCTGTCAGGCTCGCCTGCCTTTAACACCCTTACATAATTTTTTTTCTTTTTTGTATATAAAACCAGTAGTCAGCGGAGCCACTACAACACTAGCGATTTCACTAGTCACCGGGTGTCGGGGATCGGTCCCTTTCCTATCCAAGACGCTGGCGAATTTAACATTACGATCTCATTGCCGGGGACAGGTCGTCCTTTTATGCGCCACCTTTAACCAGTCATTTCGCTAGCGAAAAGGGGCAGGAAAATGGCCTAGCACCAGCGACTGAGAAAAAAGAAAAATTTCATTTTTTGTTTTGAATTTATTTTATTAATTATTATATTTTTTGTTTATCTATTTTTTATTTTAAATCTTTTTTATCTTACTTCTCTTAAAATTTTCTCGCCTCCACCGAGCCTCGAACCGCTGACCACCAGATCTCTGGGCGAACGCCTTAACCATTACGCTAAACGAACGAATTTAATTTCTTGGTCAAAATGCTCACTTGAGTTTAGCGTTGCTCAGATTTTGGGAAACGTATTTAACGAATTTTTTCACTCCAAAAATTGTTTACTTGAAAATAAACCATTAAAAAAAAAAATAATAATAAAACCTTAAAAATTTAGGGGAAAATGTTTGTCTTCCAAAATAACTGAACTATGAACAAAAAAAAAAAAAAAAACTAATTTATAAAAAAATTAAAAAATTTAGGAAAATTTCTCGCCGCCCGCAGGGATTGAACCCCAAACCTCCCGGCTATTGAGTCATAGTTTGAACCACTGCGCTATCGAACGCTTGACGGGAAAATGATCAGAATGCGAGGTAAAAGCAGACAACAGCCAAAAACAATCCTACGCAGCGAATAGGGAAATGTGAGCTGAGGCCTATCTACTCTTTCAGGTTCATGTGGTAGGTGAAATCGCTAGTCATCAAGGACTGGCACTTTGGCATGTCACAAATATCGGGGGCGACCTACTGACTACTGGGATATATAATTGTTTAGAAACTTTGGAAATTAAATTAAATAAAAAAATACTTATGTGGCTTTCGAGGAAATGTTACTTTGTGTATCTGTCTTTTTTACCGTGATCATATCGCACCCTTGCTACTAAATCGGCACAATTCAAAATTTCGCATTTCTCGAAAATCATTCAATCTCTCTTGAAACTAAGGAGAAATAAAGTTGTTTTCTAATCTTATATTACTCTCAATCGACTGTTGCATCAGTCAATATAAGCCTTGTTTCTCAAGGTCTTGGGTTTCATACAGAAATATTCAATCGAACATAAAAAATATGTATTAAAAAAATTTTGAATTGTGCCGATTTATTAGCAAGGGTGCGATATGTGCAAAATTGCCCTCAATGCCTGCGCAGCTATTGCTGGCAATGTCTATCGAGCTTAACAGACCTGAAAAGTAAGGTGAAATGAGTATACATAAGTCTTAATTCGAAAGAGGATAGAATATTTATATTAATAGGCCGTTTACATATGCCGTTTTATTCGCGTTTTAGCAACTTTGCCCGTTTTAGCACTAAAACAACTAAGATTTTTCCCGTTTTATCATACAAAACTAAAACGAGAAACTTTCCTGTTTTAATTTAAAACAAGTAGCTAAACAAGATAAATCCTGCTTATAACTGCTAAAAATATCGAAATCTGAGTGTCATCACTATAAAAATGCAAAACATATGGTAATTGAAATTTCTAATTTAAAAATTGTGAGGTTAATTCCACAACCAATGTAGAAAACGAACGCAATTTCAATAATTGCTTCTATTCTAAATTACAATATTCCCTCATATTTCACATGTTGAGCAAACAAAAGATAACCAAAAAATGATAAAACGACATGCGCATATGTAAACACCCCGTTTTGACTTAGTCGTTTTAGCTTAAACGAGTAGCGCTAAAACGTATATGTAAATGCCCTATAATACACATAAGTTTTGCGAAGCGCCTACGAAGGGTCGTTCAATCGCCGACGGAAAATTTGCGATCGAAAATTTCCAGTCATTTTGTGGCCTGTATGAATCCCACTGTTGCATTTAGTTAGGGTAATACTTTAAGTTGTTTATTTTGAAGTCCTACTACAAAATGGGCACTTCAATGAAGTATTAAACCGCTGAATATAAAAAAAAATTTTTTTCGCCGTCACAGAACCAGGGAGTACACAGAAGAACGTAATACAGAGGTAGTGTGTATTTTCCTAAAAGCAAAAAATCGTATTCGTTTTTGCGATAATGGGATGAGAAAAGCGAACAAAAGGTTTTCAATTCCATTGCCACTGTCGAAAATTTCCATAGGAAAAACAAAGAAAAGAAATTCATTCTCTAAGAATTTGTTTTTATTTAACGCTAGCGTTTTGTTTTCTTTATTTCAAAAGGTGTTATGTTTACACAAGAGTCGAAGAGATTATTATATTGTATATAATTTTGCCAAGTGCAAATGCAAAATTAAATTTTAAGCAGGTCTCATGCGCATATTGCCCTATGCGACAGCTGTTAAGAAAATCCCTCATTAAGCTATTGAAGTGAATGAGTATTTTATGCACAAAGGATTTTATGACCATTTAATGATCAGAGCCAACGACAATAAGACCCATTCTTTCATTGATTCAGTCAGTTTTTTTCCGTGTTTGTTTTTCATATTTTCGAAAAAAAGAAAAACAAAAACATTTATGCATCCTTTGAGGATTTTAACTTCTGAGAAACCTCTTTAAGGTCGATAGAGTCTTATCGGTCATCAATATTTTTAACGTCCGTTTTTATACCCGACACACACAAAATGTTTTTATTGTTTTTTTGTTGTTGTTTTAATTTTCAATTTTCAGCTTTTTTTTAAAGAATTCCACAACAGAAATCTTCCACAATCAATTGAAGTGTGTCACCCCAACATGGATTTTTTTCACTTTCATACAGTTCTGCACAGTGGGTGAAAGTAGTGACCTCCAACCGTACGAATTATATGAAGAATTGCAAACAATGATTCGAAATGTCCCAGACTGCATTAAAGATGCAAAAGGAGTGCTTCAATACATAATAGAAAATAACTTAAAAGAATTTTACCCAAATATTTAAATTGTGTATCGAATTTTGCTAACGATACCGGTAAGTACAGCCTCCGCTGAAAGGAGCTTTTCAAAACTAAAACTTATAAGAAAATTATTTGAGAAATACAATGGGTCAGGAAAGACTTTCAGCTTTGGCAATTCTATCTATTGAAGCAGCCCTAGCATTTAACGTAAAATACGGTACAATTACACAATGCTACAAAAAAAAAAAAATTTTTTTATGCCCTTTTTTTCTATTGGTTATTTTATGTTAGCTTAGGACTCACAGTGTCGCGACGCGGCCAAAATTGCCAAAATGCAATGTCAAAAGTTTAAAAAAATTTAAATGCAGTTTGATTGTAAATACTCCAACTAAGAAGAATCCAAAAAAATTGGCGAAAAATTAATAACTTTAAAAGTTATGAGGTGTCAAAGTCAAACTTAGTTAACCGCTCGTACATGATGTAGAAAAATGGCATGTTTTATGTACCATTTTAAAGAGCGAAATTTTGAAACTGGTAAGATTTCAATTAAAAAAGTTTTTATTATTATCTTATTTGAAGTATTCCTAATATTTTCCCGTTAAGTTTACTCAAATTTAGTTTTTACTTAATGTTTTATGATACATGGAAAATTGGTTTATATGCAAAGTAAAAAAAAAATTTGAAATGTCAACTTTCGGATTAACAAAAAAAAAATTAGATCTAAAATCGGGTTTCCAGTTTTTCTTTCATTTTGTTAGTAGAAGAATTAACTTTAAAAAGAAGTAAAATTTAGCTGCGACCACCCGCGACCTTAAAAGTTATTGAGCTTTTTCGATAACGACACAGGCGAAAATTCGCTGTATTTACACCTAGCAGACTGGCAAGTGTGACGAACTGCCGGAATGCAAGATTGTTCAATAAAAATTGTTAAATATTTATTAATAACGTTATTATAAACTAATTTGTTGCTCTTGTATGAGATTGGTGCAAATTTATACGATGTTCGCGTCTTAAGTCTTTGCTCTATCTCTGTTGCTTTTTATATCAGAACTGTGTACGCAAAGACTTAAGACGCGAACGTGAAAACAGTAATGAAATCCTACGTAATTAAAAGACATCCCCTAGGGCTGGACCCTGTTTTTTTTTATTTTTTGTGCTAAATACACATTTAAATTTTACAATTAAATATCATTCATTAATATTTTCTGAATTGTTATGCGATTTTCGGGAGTTTCAAAAGTACTCTATTTACCAACTTTGAGTGGGCGTAGCACAAAAAGTGGGCGTGGTAGCAAATTGAAATTAGATTTTTCCAATTTTGGAGCACAACAGTAAACTCTGTTCCGAATTTCAAGCCTCTAGGACTAAAATTGCGGAATTTGGATCACCCCTTTACATGGGGGGTGGGGGTTGGGGGGGTTAGATTTTCAAAATATTTTCAAAATTTCTTAATTTTATGAAAATAAACCTCCATGTCAAATTTCATTGGTCTAGCACAACTCCTTCTATTTTTGGCGACGAGATGTATGGAGACGCGACACTGTGAGACTCCCCCATTTCAAAAAGGTCAATAGTTTGATGGATTTAAGTAAAGTTTCCGAGATATGGCCCAAAATGTGAAAAAAGTCAATTTTCTCTACATTGCCCCATATTTCGGGTCATAACTCAATTAGCGTATAAAAAAAAGCCAATCAGATAGACCTAATTCGGAAAGGTGGAGACCGTACGGAAATTGTAAGTGCCTAAACCTCACCCTATCACTCTAATTGTGGCTTTTATGAGGTCAGAAGGGCCATATTTTGCTCATATTTTTCGCTACTTTCACTCATATATCGAGCCATACCTTAGCAACCCGTGCAAATTATCCCAATATTAGGCAAACCGGTTTTTGCGAAAATCGTAACGAACATTTAAAGCCACAGAACTCAATAATCGTATGACAAATGTGAAAGTTATAAGCAAAAACCTG
>CM035806.1:93147272-93198641 GCA_020466095.1 Chlorops oryzae
TACAGGGTAGTTTTGATTAACGTTATAAGTGTTGCACTTTGTTATTGAAGAATTTCATATAAGATCTTGTTTCATTGACGAGTTGCTGAAACTTCTTAAAAAAAAAAAAACGATTTTCTCTCTATAGCGCATCTTCTCAATAGCTTTTTTGCTTCAATTAAATCCCTTTTTTTTCGTACATAGAAATTCCCAATAGCGCTTTCTCTCAACAATTTTGAACCCATTTAATAAAACTTGAATCAAATACGATCTCCATATAAGGAATTTCTTCAACACTTCTTTTCATCCTACATTCGCATGTCTGTGATCTCCCGTATGTTAAAGATTAATATTGTTAACGTTTTAAATTATCGATAAGTATCAGTGGTGTTATCTTTAGGAACAGCTTGTTACTTACTTATGAAAAATTCCCTTGGCATATTCGGTGAAAACTCAAAACTAACAGCTGTCACTGCTCGGCATTACCTTCACTAAAGCTAATGTTCTATGATTTCGAAAAAGTAATGATGGACTTTTGTAGAGAATCGTCTAAATAAGAGCAATCCATAAGCTTTTGTTTCAAATGGTAATATTTGTACTTGGTATACCCGTTGGAAGTCACATAAACATACAAACGTAATCAGGCGCGCAGCCAGGATATTTATTTTGGGAGGCTTTTCAAAATAAATTTTTAGTTCAAATTTATTTTTTTTTTTTAATTTTTCCTTTATTTAACTTTTTTTGTGCATGCATGAATGACTAGCTTAACCCATTTCTTCCGGCTAGCAGTTCCCGTTGAGTTAAACACTTAAAATTTTGGAATTCACCATATAGCGCGTTTCTATATGGTGTTTAACTCTGAGATGTTTAGCTAAACACTTCGAGCGGTTCCACGTATGCGAGGTGTTTAAGTTTGACAGTTGTTTGTTTATTTACAATTGCAAGCAGTGTTGCCATTTGTAAGAAAATCACTTGAAGGGAAAAAGCGACAGAATGATTAAATTCGGCAAAATGTAGGGAATTCGTGGTATATTCTTAAATATTAAGAGATATTTTGAATATAGTTTCTTTGTCGATCAATAGAAACAACAAAATAGACGTCTCGTCTCGTGGAGTTGGAAGTGGAAAACCCAGAAAAAACTATATCTGAAAGAATTTAGGAGGATTATAATTTTTACACGGTTTTGAAATCGATTTCTGTGACATGGCCCATAACCTTAATTTTATTATTTTTGGTAAAAACTATCGTTCAGCATCGATACTCTACCAGGAATCATACAATACAAGATTATGCCTTGTGCATATTATACATTTTTTTTCGAATTTTTCCGAGTGTAAAAAAATTTTGGGAATTTTTCGTAGTTTATAGGGAATTTTTAGTTTTGCTTTTGGCAACATTGCAAAACATGAGCAACACAAATTGCAATTATTTTGTGAAGTTAAAAGAAATGGATAATTCAAGCGACAAAGTTCAAGATTTTATGGCATTTTGACAGTCGCTATTGATATCTGGAAAAATAATTTGCAAATAATTAGATAAATATTCAACGCAAAGTATTTCGTCTTTACCTTCCATTTTCGTTTTGATTTTCTTTTGACAGTTAGATATGCATGAAGTTCCGATACGATAAATCGATTTTTTTCCCATCGATGACAGTGTTTATCAGGTGTTAAAGAGATAAACACTTTGTTATCGCGTTTAACTTTTGTATGGCAAAACACGAGTTTAACACCTCGTTTAGGGCCCAAAACGCTTAAACGCGAGTTAAACACCATGTGGAAAAATGCACTATTACTTTGTTCCGATTTGGGACATGCGAAATAAAACATTTAAAAAAGTTCTTAGTTTTAAAGAAAATTTACGTTGCGTTTTCGCAACGCTTGTCAAATGTAGTATATAAAAAATATTTTTTTATGTTTTTAACATTGGAATTGATTTATGTACACCTTCTTATATAAGTTGTGCAATGCTAATTTTTCTTTCAAATAAAAATTCCATATGGGTATTTCCGTAGGTGCGCACGTGACAGTCGTACGCATTTGATGCAAAGAATTTCGGTGAAGTATAAATTTTTTCAACTCCTTGTTTTACTTATCTGACAGTTCCTCAGCTGTAGAATAATTGATGTGCACCAAGTTAGCTTGCACTTTTTCGAATTTCCCAAAAAAATTATTGTGCTGTAATGTGCCCAGTTTGTGCTATCATGTGCCGTTTCGAAAAAAAAAAAATTCCTCAAGGGATGCCATTTTTATGAGGAGGTCCTTTTTTTCGTGTCAAGTTAGCCGGGACTTCATTTTTCAATAATGTGACGAGAGAGGCCATAAGGAGCTCTTTGCCGCAAGAATTGACCCAACAATCAGCTCGTGGATTAGCAACATCCTAGAGCTAAGACTCATTACCGGCTAACTTGACAGCACTAACTTGACACAAAAAAAAGGACCTCCTCATAAAATGGCATCCCTTGAGGATTTTTTTTTTTCGAAACGGCACATGATAGCACAAACTGGGCACATTACAGCACAATAATTTTTTTGGGAAATTCGAAAAAGTGCAAGCTAACTTGATGCACATGAATAATTGGTGTAAAATGTGCTGGCCAGCGAAAGTGCGGTCCAGAGATATTTTCTATTAAATGCTGAGGCGCACATGACAAAAAACGGAAGTCAGTTTTTTCTTCATCTACTGCACTGCAAATAATACATTTTCTCGAAAACAATATTTAATTGAGCTTGCGTAATTAGAAGATAATTATCAACTTATTCGTTAAAGATTTATTGTTGTTGTTGTTTTGGTTTGGATTCTTCTGATTGGAATTATTAAGGACGATAACTTCCATTGATCAGGTTACTAAAATGGCCCAAATTTCATAGATAAAACACTTTTAAAGGTAATTTAAAAAATACAAATACAACAAAATAAGCCTTTCCCTATGTTTTACAGAAATGAGGGCTGACAATAACCACCAATCTTCTTAAATAGTGGAATTCAGATGTTTTTCTATGATAGTAGGTAGGTACATAGTATGTACATACCAGAGAACTGCTTTGAGTGTGCTCGAGCATGTTCGAACACCCTTGCTGAAAATTCAGAACACGTCGAATATCAAACTCCGCAGCTATGTGTTCGATCGAGTTGCACACGCGAAATCTTATTTTCGGGTTCGAGCACCTAACTCGAATTTTGTTGTACGTGTATTCAGACTCTCATTTCGGGTATGTTATACGCAAACTGATCCGAAAAAACCACTCAAACTCGAGTTCAACTCGAGTTCTATGGGTATAGAAACAGAACAAGGGGAAAATATCAGAGTCAAATGCGGAGAATAAAGGTGTATGTGCGTATGTACATATGTGGGCCTGCTCAAATATGACTAATTTACACCAAAGTTCCGTGTGCGTTGCAGCTCTCTCATACATATTTTTCTGTAGAAAAAACGTAGATAACACACTCGAGATGCACTCGAGTTTATTGGGTATGCACGACTTAAAAACACTCGAACCCGAACAGAGTGTATGAAAAGAACTCGAGTTTAGCGCACAACATGCTCGTGTTGAACTCATGCGCACACGAGACATTACGATTGTTGTACTAAAGGGTTTGATTCAAACCAAATCTGATCCACACACTCGAGTGTACACAAACACAATGTATCCGTTGCAGCTCTCTGGTACATACCCAAAAATTGTTTGAAGAAACTGCGGCATTTTCATTTCCAGTAGACCTTTCTGCGGAAATACCCATATGAAACAACACGATATTTATTATACCCAGCGTAAGCGGGTACACATTTCATTGATATTTGGCGTACTGGTAAACTACAAAAAGGGACATATCCTGGAAAAAAATGGACGCCGCCCTCCGTGAGCCACGCCCACAAATAAGCCCACAAATAAGGTCTTATCGTAACTTGTGAAGTAAAACGCGTAGAAGCTTCAAATTCGCAACATAGGTTGACCAAGGCGAATGAAAGGTGTAGGAAAAAAATTTATATGGCCCGCCCACTGCCACGACCACAAATGGAGATTTTTCGTATCTTGTGAAGTAAAAGGCGTAGAAGCTTTAAATTCGCAACATAGGTTGACCAAGGCAAATGAAAGGTGTAGGAACAAAAATTTATGTAGCCCGCCCACTGACACGCCCACAAATGGAGAATTTTCGTAACTTGCGACGCCCACAAATAGAGCAGCAAAACATAGTGCGCTCATAATGTCGGGACGCTGGGTATTTCAAAGTCGGGCTTGACCGACTTTAGCTTTCTTACTTGTTTTTTATTTAGTATGGTACGCATCAAAACACTTCGGATGAATAGATATGTTGCATTTTTTTGCAAGCATATATAGTTTGACTTTGGCATTCGCGACAACGAAGTAGTTTCCCAGTTTTGTCGATAGTATGGTCGGTTTTGTCAAAACGAATAGCCTCATTTGGTTGTAAAATGATTTGTGGTGCTAATTGAATTACAGACTCCGAGCGCAGTAAGCTATCGACCACAAAAGTTATGAATTCCAGCTGTGAAATTGGTATTTCTTTGGCATATTTTTTACAAATGTAATGCATTTACCAAAGCTGCATCGAGTGCCTTTATTATAAGTGGCCAGTACCACTTTTTCCCACGAATACGAATACGATAATTACTCGTAGCATTATCGAATAAATCTACTCCGCCCATAGTTTTATTACACTCATGTACTGCATTCGGCTTTCATATATTCATAAATTTCCCATTTTTCCGATCAAATCGCTTTGCCTGCTTTACTGGTACGTCCATCAAATGATTAGAAACTACAGTAACGACGGAATTGTCGTTCCAACGAATAGCTGCAATGTCATTATTTTTGTCGAATGAGAAATCTATTGTGCCACGACATTTTTTTTTTTTCATGATTTTTGGCTCTGTCAAAATTGCCTTAGCAGTTCTATTGTCGCGAACAGAGTTCCTGTAAATACATGAAAAATATGAATATTTATATCCAAACCGAATTGGTTTGCCCTTTATAAACATTTTAGCAGAGTGACGTCCATAATAAGGTATCATTTGTTCATCTGTTGAGAGATGATGCTGAGAACAAATCCCAAACTGCATAAAATTTTCGTTCAATTTCTTATTGAGTGGTGCTACTTTAGCAAATTTGTCAGTTGAATCAACAGTGCTGTTACGGAACTATTGGAATAATTCAGTATGCCAATTTTTGTAGTCGCTTAAGGGCTCAACGCTGTTAAAGTAAATTGAAAGGAAGTAACGAGCTCATTCTTTTGAAGAAAGGAAATGAGTGTTGAAATTTCGATGACATGTCGACAGAAATATAGAAAATTTATGATTTAAATGCAACCCTGTGAGTCCGATTACTTGTAATACAGCGTATGCGTTCAAGTAGCGAAAGTAAGTCAAAGTACTTCTTTGTTTTTTCTACATGTGTTTGGTATAGCAAAATTACTTGCTGCTTTAGAGCGTAGAGCCCTTTAACCCTTTATTTTTAATTTGGTGCCGAAGGGCAGCACAAGATTTTTACATAAAACGGCGAAAGCGCTTTAAAGCTATAAAACAAAACATATTTAATAAATTCTATCTATTCTAATAGGTATACTATTCTTACTTGGTTTACTTTCAATACTCTACAATTTTTAGCTTTCCAAAGCTATGATTTCGCTTCATAAAAGAATAAAGCATCCATTTGCTCTCACCGCGATCAAAGAAAAGAAGGAGGAAACGGATGTGACTTAAATTCTACTTATAACTTATTGTCACTTAGGCTCCTAATGCATATTACTTATTATAATTTAGCTTCTAGTGAATATAACATAGCTTGAGATCCCTCTCCAGAGCTGTGTTGCCAACAAGTGCTATTGTCGCAAACATGGATAAAAGCCTTGATGCTGTGGAAACGATCTCGGGACATAGCAGACCTTATTATATCCGTGCGAAAGACTGGTTGTTTGGACCAATATAGTGTTTGGGGGACTGCATGTAAACCAGAAAAATATAATATTCCAATAAACTTGCGAATTTCATTGAAATTAGTGGTAAAATTGGGACATTTTTTGTCAACATTTGCATACGTTTTTGTACTTTCAACAATCAAATTTATTACGTCACTATCAAAAAAAAAAAGCTCCAAGAATTCCAACGGATTAAGATGACCTGCAGGAAAGATACACAAAATATATTAAAACTTTGCGATAATGACTATGATAAATAAATAAAAAACGGACCGATATTATGGAAAATTTCTCTTTGATTTTCGCTGGACATATCTGCTGGTGTCTTTGAAAAACAATTTCGACGGCCTTTTGTCCACTTTGCAGGCTGATAAACAAAAGATTTTGAAGTCCCAATTTCAGAAGTTGCAGCCACTTCTAGAATTGTTTCGGCAACTGGGAAACGTTCTTATGTTTCACATGGCGTATCAGGATTCAAGTCTTCAAATTCACATTCCACTTCAATTCGACCTGCCGCCAGTTCAATTGGAAAGTTATTGTCCTCGTTCAAAATCTGAATATTGTCATCGATTTCCTCACAGTCACTCATGACATCAACATTTTCCGCCCAGTAGTCAGCGGAGCCACCACAACACTAGCGATTTCACTAGTCACTGGGTGTCGGGGATCGGTCCCTTTCCTATCTAAGACGCTGGCGAATTTAACATTACGATCTCATTGCCGGGGACAGGTCGTCATTTTATGCGCCACCTTTAACCAGTCACTTCTCTTAAAATTTTCTCGCCTCCACCGAGCCTCGAATCGCTGACCACCAGATCGCTGGGCGAACGCCTTAAGCATTACGCTAAGCGAACGAATTTAATTTCTTGGTCAAAATAGCGTTGCTCAGATTTTGGGAAACGTATTTAACGAATTTTTTTCACTCCAAAAATAGTTTACTTGAAAATGAACCATTCAAAAAAAAAAAAATAATAAAACCTTAAAAATTTAGGGGAAAATGTTTGTCTTCCAAAATAACTGAACTATGAACAAAAAAAAACTCTAGTTTATAAAAAAAGTAAAAAATTTTAGGAAAAGTTCTCGCCGCCCGCAGGGATTGAACCCCGAACCTCCCGGCTGTCGAGTCATAGTTTGAACCACTGCGCTATCGAACGCTTAACGGGTAAATGATCAGAATGCGACGTAAAAGCAGACAACAGCAAAAACAATCATACGCAGCGAATAAGGAAATGTGAGCTGAGGCCTATCTACTCTTTCAGGTTCATGTGGAAGGTGAAATGGCTAGTCATCAAGGACTGGCACTTTGGCATGTCACAAATATCGGGGGCGACCTACTGACTACTGGGCGGTGGTAAAACAATAATTTTTGTAAGATCGGCTGCATTCACTTTTAACACATCGTCTTCGTCAGAGCTTGCAGTCATTAGTTCTTCGACTTCTCGGACGGATAAAAATTTTTTCCGATACATTTTTGTAATAAGTAGTGCAATAAGTAGTATTGTATGTAACACCAACCATGCAGATGTCCCGTAATGCGAATACAGTGAAAACCGACTATAGAGACGGACGGTTATGCAAACGGAGTTTAATATTGACCGTAGAGACGGACGGTTATGCAAACGGAGTTTAATATTGACCGTAGAGACGGCGGGTAATAACGATAAAGAGAGAAGGAGAACAAGGCATTGGTTGAAAAGCAGTCGTCGTGCAAAGATCTTTTCGTGTAAAGCGCTTGCAATAAAATTTGAAAGAAATAAAAAAAACTTTTGTAACGGCTCAAACTATAAAAACGTCAGAAGTGTGATCCTACTCACGTAATGGAAAACGATATAGTGATGATGCCATCCAAGCAGCAAATCATCGATTGGCTTCGCAACAATAGCGTAGAGTTTCCGATTACCGCTACGTTTCGCCAATTGTTTCGACTCTACAGGCTCAGTTTGGAAAATGGAATTGGTTTCGAGGTCAACTATCAACAGTTAGGTGATCATCGTCGATCTTTGGTGGCAGTTTTGGGAAGTGCTGCCGACGCCATTTCTGCTAATGAAGAACAACAAAGCGAGTCGTTCCTCGAAGAAAATTTAAATGCGCAGCAACAGCTACAACAACAACGACGCGAGTTATTCCTCGAAGAAAATTTAAATGCGCAGCGACAGCAACAACAACAACGACGCGAGCTATTCCTCGAAGAAAATTTAAATGCACAGCAACAACAACAACCAGGCGAGTCATTTTTCGGAGAAAATTTAAATTCGCAGCAGCAGCGACAACAACAACAAAGGAAAGAAGAACTGTTCTTCCAAGAAAATCTGAGTGCGCAGCGGCAGCAGCAGCGACAGCAACGAAAAGACGAATTGGTTTTCGAGGAAAATCTAGATGCGCAGTTGCGTATTTTGCAAAAACAACAACGCATTGCCGTTTTACAGCGTGAGCTCGCTGAATTAACTGTAAATGAACAGAATTCCCGTGAATTCGATTGGAATTCAGCTTTCGAAGACGTTCGACTTTCGGTGGGTTTTTTTGAAAATGGCGAAAAACAAGACGCCGTTAAATGGCTTCTAAATTTTGAACGTGCATGCGACTTGGTAGACGGTGATGGCTCTTTCCGTCTTCGTTCCGCACGTCGATTGATGAAACCGGGTGCAGATGGTGAAATGTTTTTACACTCCGACAAATCTAAAACCTATCTGGAATTTCGTCGCAATTTTCTCGAAAATTTTGCCTACACCAACACTATTGCAGACGTAATTGAAAAACTTCGCAAGACTACGTTCAAGCCCAGCGAGTACTCCGTGATTGGGTACATACTTAAAATGCAGGAGTTGGCTGCTCGTGCCGAAATAGATGAGATGCAGACTATTCAATTCATATTGGATGGATTTAATGACCGTACCGCCGACATAGCCGTGCTATATCCAGCCCGTGATATGACTCATCTTAAACAACTTGCTCACCGCTATGCTCATCTTCGAGAGAGACGCAAAATCGCTTATCAAGGTGACAAGAAGGAAAAGGAAACTGTGATCCGATGCTATAATTGTTCCGGTATAGGTCACCTAAGTGCTAAATGTCCAGCACCTCGTCGTGAAAAGGGATCGTGCTTCCGTTGTGGATCGTTGCAGCATTCCATCAAGGACTGTCCTAAACCAGCACCAAGAAACATTAACAACGTTGCATTCATAGGCGAGGATCTTCCCGAACAAGTGTCACTTTTTTATCCGATCGCTCTGTTACACACCACAATAGCGCAATTTCTCTATTTGATTCCGGCAGTCCAATCAGCCTCATTAAATCATCGATTGTTCCCGCCAAGTTACTCGATAAAACAGAAAAATATTCTGGCTTTGATGGATTGGGGAAATTTAAATTGAAAACATTCGGAAAAATTCCCGTAAGCATATCATTTCAAGGGAAATCATGCGATATCAATGTATATATTGTTTCTGATTACGTTATACCATATTCAGTTTTACTAGGCTGTAACTTTTTAAAAGCTATCGGAGTTAAGCTTGTTATGTTAAAAAATATGAATAAAGTTTCTTCATTTCACATTAGCAAAACAACTTTTCAAGTGAAGCGCTGTGTGGTGTGCATCGAGCTGATAATAACGAGAATGAATACAAAAAGCTACGTCCACCCACGAGCGCCGGTGAAAACGAAAACAGTAAGGGCTTTTATAATTCTGATCATTTTGGGGGTTCGGTATTAGAGGCTTCCGTTAACAGCAATAGTTCCGATAAAAAATCCTTCCGTCATCATAAAGTGTACCTTTCATAATTCTTCCGATGATAAAAATTGTTCCGATAACGCTCCTTCCGTCATTGTAGATTGTTCCGGTCATAATTCTTCCGATGATAAAAATTGTTCCGATAACACTCCTTCCGTCATTGTAGATTGTTCCGGTCATAATTCTTCCGATGATAAAAATTGTGCAGATTACATTTCCTCAGTTGACAAACACATTTCCGAAAACAGGTCCTCTGACATTGAAAATGGGCCTTATTCTTTTTTTTCCGTTCATAATCACATTTTTGAAGAAGATACTACTGTATCAGACATATTTTCAATAGACGCCGAAAACCTTTTTCCAAATACGTACGATATAAACCCAGCATTGAGCAGAAATGCCAAAGAAAATATAAAAAACAGTATAGATCGCACCCATTTAAAAATGAATGACATCCCAGTAATTGATCATAATTATGAAATGAAAATTAACGTGACCTCGAATATACCTTTGTCTTTTCCACCTCGTCGACTATCCTACCGCGATAAGCAAGAAGTTGACAAAATTGTCCAAGATCTGTTAAAAAATAAAAAAATAAGGCCAAGTATTTCCCCATACTCATTTCCAATTGTTCTAACAACCAAAAAATCAGGAGAGAAAAGGAGGTGCGTTGATTACACAAGTTTACAAATAAAGGCTAACTTTTGGACCAGAAAAACTGGATAGCGACCCTATAGGATTTTTTCGTGCTGATTCCGAATCTGGTACCCGTTTTTCTTTATCACGTCAAGTTTTTGAGAAATCGTTAAATAACGGTTTTTGACATTTTTACCTATAGTCTATGTCAATAATGAGGTCGTAGACCCTATATGCCTTAACCGATTTCAAAGTTTTTGGTACTCATATGAAAGAGGAATGACAACGCAACATATCCTTTATACACAAATTTGGAATTGATTCAGTAACTTGGAAGCTAAAGGGCAAAAAACGCGATGCTGATTTCCAATTTTTAGCGATTTTGTTTAAAAACTTGAAATTCAAATGGTTATAATTTCCGAACCAAGGCTGGTATTCCAGGTCTTAATACTTTGAATGAAAGAACAATAAATTGAAAAAGTTTTGAGCCTAAAACAAAAAGAATCCGTTGCGTCGTTCTAATTTTATGAGGATTTTCGCTGAAAATGACAAAAACGAATTTTTATTTTTGGTATATTCTTCGCTCGTTCATTTGTATATTTATATGTATATGTAACTGAAATATACATATGAACGAGCGAAGAATATACCAAAAATAAAAATTCGTTTTTGTCATTTTCAGCGAAAATCCTCATAAAATTAGAACGACGCAACGGATTCTTTTTGTTTTAGGCTCAAAACTTTTTCAATTGATTGTTCTTTCATTCAAAGTATTAAGACCTGGAATACCAGCCTTGGTTCGGAAATTATAACCATTTGAATTTCAAGTTTTTAAACAAAATCGCTAAAAATTGGAAATCAGCATCGCGTTTTTTGCCCTTTAGCTTCCAAGTTACTGAATCAATTCCAAATTTGTGTATAAAGGATATGTTGCGTTGTCATTCCTCTTTCATATGAGTACCAAAAACTTTGAAATCGGTTAAGGCATATAGGGTCTACGACCTCATTATTGACATAGACTATAGGTAAAAATGTCAAAAACCGTTATTTAACGATTTCTCAAAAACTTGACGTGATAGAGAAAAACGGGTACCAGATTCGGAATCAGCACAAAAAATTCCTATAGGGTCGCTATCCAGTTTCTCTGGTCCAAAACCTTGTATACCTGTGTTATCGACCACTTAATCGTGTTACTGTACGCGACAGCTACCCACTTCCGCTCATTGATGATTGTTTGGAGAGAATGGAAAGAAAATTATTCTTTTCTTCTCTCGATTTACGAAATGGATTCCACCACATAAAAATCGCGCCGGATTCAGTGAAATTCACAGCTTTTGTTACGCCTGATGGCCATTATGAATACACTCAGATGCCGTTTGGGCTGAAAAACGCACCTGCAGTATTCCAGCGGTTTATGAACTATGTCCTCAATGACTTCATTAAACAAGGTTTTGTCATTGTCTACATGGACGACATCATGATATCAACGAGAAATCTTAATGAGCATTTAGAAATATTAAACAAAGTTCTGTATCGACTTGCAGAATACCGGTTGGAGTTAAATTTGAACAAAAGCAAATTTTGTTACAATGAAATAGATTTTTTAGGATTCTCCATAAGTAAACAAGGCATTAAGCCAAACAATAAGCACTTAGAAACAATAAAGAAATTACAAGCTCCTGGAAATACTGAACAACTCCAAAAAATTCTGGGATTGTTTTCGTATTTTCGCCGTTTTATTCCAGGATTTTCATCCATTGCATTCCCCTTAAGAAATTTGTTAAAACCCAACACAAAATTTGCTTTTGATAGTAACTGTCTTCAAGCTTTTGAAAATCTGAAAGGAAAACTTATAACGTCTCCAGTACTTGCCCTTTATAGCCCAGACAGAGAAACCGAATTGCATTGCGATGCTAGCGCATTAGGGTTTGGCGGCATTTTAATGCAAAGACAAGATGACCACAAGTTCCATCCGATCGGTTACTTTTCACAGAGCACAACTGCCGTAGAATCTCGCTATCATAGTTTTGAGCTCGAGACACTTGCAATTATATATTCACTGAGAAAATTTCGTGTATACCTGGAAGGAATTCCATTTAAAATCATCACTGACTGCAATTCACTCATTTTAACGTTAAATCGGAAAAGTGTAAACGCCCGCATCGCAAGGTGGGCTTTGGAATTAGAAAATTATAACTACACAATTCAGCACAGAAGTGGACATCTTATGTCTCATGTAGATTCCCTGAGTCGTCAACCTCTTGAAACAATACAAATCCAAACAAAAAATGAACCTGATCAAGTGATATTTCTAGTCAATCCAACTGATATAAATACAGAATTACAAATTACCCAGAACTGCGATAAAAGCATTGTTGAACTACGGAACTTGCTGGAAGTTGATTCCATGGAAAAATTCGTTTTAGAAGACGGTCTTGTATTTCGGTTAGGGGCAAACGGAATTAAACTACTTTACGTACCAAAGGAAATGGAAAATAATGTCATTCAGGCGACTCATGAGAAACTCTGCCATATGGGAATCAGTAAATCTGTTGACGAAATCAAAAAGCACTACTGGTTTCCCAAAATGCAGGAAAAAGTAGCTAAATTTATTGAAAATTGCCTCGTGTGCATCACAAATTCTGTTCCTCCTCATACAAATCATCGAACGCTCCATCATATTCCAAAAGTTGCTTTACCATTCGACACCTTGCATATTGACCATTTTGGGCCACTTCCGTGCATACTTTCAAAAAGAAAACACATATTTGCCATTATTGACGCATTTACCAAACACGTTAAATTATTTGCAGTAAATTCCACCAGCAGCAAGGAAGTCTGTGCATGTTTAGATAAGTATTTCGATTACTACAGCCGACCAAGAAGAATAATAAGCGATCGCGGTCCTTGTTTCATGTCCCTTGAATTTAGCAATTATTTATTAGAGAAGAATGTACAACATGTTAGGATTGCAACTGCAGCTCCGCAGGCCAATGGCCAGATTGAACGCGTCAATAGAACAATTAAGTCCATGTTAGCTAAAACGTCCGAGCCCGTCCAACATTCCGACTGGGCAAAACTCTTAACCAAAGTTGAATTTGCCATAAATAATACAATACACAATGTTACAAAATTTTCACCATGTAAATTACTCTTCGGAGTAGACCAGCGCGGACAGAACGTAGACATTCTCACCGAACACTTAAATCAAATAAACTTTTCTGCTCAAACACGTGACCTCAACCAGTTTAGAAACGATGCTTCCGAAAATATCAGCAACAGTCAACATAAAAGTACTGAACGACACCAAGCTCAAAAGCGGCAACATAAAACATTTTCTGAAGGAGAGTTCGTAATGATTCGAAATGTCGACACAACAATCGGAACTAACAAAAAATTCATCCCAAAATATCGCGGGCCTTACATTGTGCATAAAATCCTTCCGAATTATCGATATGTAGTCAGGAATTTAGAAAACTTCCAAGTAACGCAAATTCCTTATGACGGAGTTTTAGAGGCCTCTCGCATGCGCTCGTGGGTTGGATCGACTGAATCACATGAGTACGAATCGGATTCTGAAGGTGACACTTGAACCATCACGTGCATATGCACAATATAGTATATACAAATTTTGTACATTTCTTTATTTATTTTATTCCAAGATTTTTAGTAACATTATAACATAATAGTACATCCAACTAACTATAATCGTTACGTCGCTGTACCCTGATCGAGTCGATCAGTATGGTCAGGATGGCCGAGTTGTAATAAGTAGTGCAATAAGTAGTATTGTATGTAACACCAACCATGCAGATGTCCCGTAATGCGAATACAGTGAAAACCGACTATAGAGACGGACGGTTATGCAAACGGAGTTTAATATTGACCGTAGAGACGGACGGTTATGCAAACGGAGTTTAATATTGACCGTAGAGACGGCGGGTAATAACGATAAAGAAAGAAGGAGAACAAGGCATTGGTTGAAAAGCAGTCGTCGTGCAAAGATCTTTTCGTGTAAAGCGCTTGCAATAAAATTTGAAAGAAATAAAAAAAACTATTGTAACGGCTCAAACTATAAAATTTTGATATTTTTTCAGATTCTAAGACACTCCGAAATTTTTATCTCACTTAAAAAACACAAATAATTACCCAAAATCTTTTGGCAATTCGAAAACACGAACGTAAACAACGCGCTCTTAGCATATAAAAAAGGCGGGAAAATTGACAGACATATAATGCGACATACAACACATTGGCGAACATGGACGCAAATCTTATTATTTTTATACTATAGACGCTTAAAGACGTATTCGGAAAATGTTTAAAGCATATAATATAGCGTCAAATTATATAATTAACTAATTAATATAATTAACCAGATTATGTTTGTTACGAGGTTGATTACATTCATATATAACAATATATGTCACTCTCAGAGATATTGCGCGGGACGTTTTGCGCCAGTTAGAAAGAGATGTTACTCGGCAGGCAAAAGAAGAGCGAGAGAGAAATACTTTTGGTGAGTACCTCAGTGCAAAATGCTCATTTTGGTGGGTACCCAAGACCATGGTGGGTACCCAAGACCGTGTTGAAAAGAGCCAGAATGGAAACGGCTCCTGAGTGACGTATATAGTTATATATGATTACATTGAACAGCATGCCATACTACAAAATTATACACCATTGGCGAGCGTTGCGAAAACGCAACGCAATTATTCTGTGGCTTTTTTAGAGCAAGCTTATCATGCGAATGACGTCAAAAGTGCTTTTACGTTAAGTTAAAAACCTTCCCTAATTGCAATAAAATGCATTTGGAGAAAAAATTATATTTATCCGTTATGCGGGCATGTTACTGAAATGACTATTAAAATCGTCAAAAACTTTAAATGCTTCTAAAATCACGCTGAGTAAGTTTTGACCTGGCTTTCAACTTTAAATTCGGAGAGAATAATATATGTATCGCTTTGATCTATTATAATGAAATACAGGATTTGTTGTAACGAATTTTGGGGCACATAAAATATCGTAAATCGTCAGTTTTTGACGATATTGATTTCCGTAACATGCCCGATGCTATCAAATGAAAAACCCTTCCTCAAAATTCTCAAAAATTTTGATTTTCACGGCTCGTTAAATGCATGGGAAATAATTTTTTTGGAACAATTTAAGATCAGGTTAATTAGATACATCGATTATCTTTCAGCATCACTATATAGTTTCTTGAAATATCTCAATACTTTAGCCCCTGTTGTCAAAAAACAACACGTTGCGTTTTTGCCAAGTATTAAAGTATAAAGGCTGGTCTCCAGTTCGGGAAGGAATGTCAGCAGAAATGTTCTAATTATTTCTCCGAGGAAAAATTGTAGTACTACAGAAATTTTTAGTGCAACAGAGGCAATATGTCATATGTCACATGTGTCAAAAAAGTGAAACGAAACACAGAATTTAAAAAGGCGCGATTATAAACGTTCAGAATAAAAAGCGCGCGCATACGTATAAAACAAAGGAAAAACCAAAAAGGAAAATGGATAACAATTTGTAAGCATTAAGAAGTTATTGTTTGCAATGTAACGTGTGTAAATATATTGCATTTACTCTTTATTTTAGAAATGATATGGAGTTCTTGGTTTTTTTGGCGTTTTTCTCCATGTTTTTCTGAAAAAACCCGAAAAATGGATGCACTATTTCTATACAATCACAACTGACCTACATCACTTGTAAAAATTTCTCCAAGAAACAATTCATTTGCAATTATTTCTGCTGATAGCCTGGGTTACCGTGCACATTTTATGTCAAAAAAACGTATTAAAATATGTACTACTTTTTTGCCGAACTGGGGACTGCATGCAGAAAATTTCTTGAAGAATATTTCTTATAGGCTTTTCAGACTATGAATTTAAAATCTGAATTTAGCTCCTTAAGTTGAATTTATCAAAAACCCTTTCAGACTGTCCGTTTCTGAATTTACGACTTCAAACAGCTGTTTTTTGTTTTTGGATTGATTTTCGAACAACTTTTCACATATGTTTCATTCAAAAGCTGCAAAATGGAAAATGACCAGAAAAAAATGTTAAGCATGTTATTGTTGAGACGTCACAAATTGCAAAAAATGAAAGCAACCGGAATGGTGTTAATAATTAGCTTGCTAACATCAATTTTGAACAACATTCAACATGCTGCAATTCTATCCAGCAGTCCAAACACGCTTTTGAATATTACCCAGCAAGCAATATGAGCGCTTTCGGATACTCTTTTCGGACAGAGATAAAATTGCTTTCACCTTCCAAATGAAGCTTTTTCTGTGCCCGTGCTTAAAGAGGATTTCCGGATGATCCGAAAATGCTCCATTTTATGTGTTTACTCATAAAACGGTCTTACATTAGGCTCTTTTCAGACGTATGATTCGGAGCGCTCCGAAATTTGCTTGCTGGGTAACTTCAAATCAAAATAAAAACAGCTGACTTCAACGTTCAAGGTTGAAAAAAAAGGGAGTAAAATGTAAGGGT
The DNA here is from genome assembly GCA_020466095.1 of Chlorops oryzae. Lineage (NCBI taxonomy): Eukaryota > Metazoa > Arthropoda > Insecta > Diptera > Chloropidae > Chlorops > Chlorops oryzae. The sequence continues at coordinate 93,164,059 of CM035806.1, forward strand.
TGCAGCAACGAATGCCTAAACTCATGAGTTTATTTCTGAGTTTAAAGACCCTAAACTCAGTTTAAACGCACTACTAAAGTCTACTTAAGGTACTAAAATCAGTTTAACGCAATAGTCTGGAAACCATATTAAGCATTTCTTTGGCTTTTTATACCCGACACACTCTGTGTCGAGGGTATATTGCGTTTGTTGGGTTGTGTGTAACACCCAGAACCAGTCGAGATAGACCATACAAAATGTATATAGAAATGATCAGCGTCACCAGGAGATTCGATTTAGACATGTCCGTCTGTCCGTCTGTCCGTCTGTCTGTCTGTCTGTATACAGTTATCTTATCGAAGGAGTTGAGCTATCTTGACAAAATTTGGTATGCGTGCTCACGGGGACATGGGTAAGAACAAGTTTGAGAATGGACCCGATCGGACCATTTTTAGGGGTACCTCCAGTACTAGGGTCTGTTATGAAAATCACAAAAACTGCTCTAAAACCTGAGTTTTTCAAGATATTTTGATGAAACTTGGTATTTGAACATGTTTAAACGCAACTAATATGATTTCAAAAAATTTTAAAAGTGGGCGTGGCATAAGGGCGTTTTTCGAAAATTGTCTCCTACACCCGAAATACAAATGGGACTTGAACGAAAGTTGGCACGTATGCTTCCTTGATAGCCAGTAACGTCCTCCCCAAAATTTTTTTCGATAGAACCATTATTAAGGGTACCTCTAGTACTAGGGTCTGTCACAAAAATCCCAAAAATGCCTCAAAAGCGGACTTTATTGAAATATTTCAATGAAACTTAGAATTTAAGCGTATATATAGGGGTCCGATTAGAATCCCAAAAAAATTTAAAAATTGGGCGTGGCAAATGGGCGGTTTTTATAAAGAAATTAAACAAAAGTCGGTATATGGGGCCCCTAATGGCCTTAAACAACTCCTGATATTAAAAATTATTCGAACATAAGTGTCTGTGTCTGGTATTCTTTTGTCAGGCTCGCCTGACTATAACACCCTTACTTGTTTTTATATGGAGTTTTTCATTCCTTGGGGAACTGGAGACCAGCCTTAAGAAACGAGCTAATAGGCAATTCACCAAAGGCAACAACAACCACACGGCATGCCAGGCAATCCACCACGATGCCTCTTTGGGCATTGTTGTCGTCTCTAGAAATTGGGCACGTACAAGCAGTTGGTTTTTTAAAGGGATTTTTTTTCATTTATAAACAGAGAAAATCAGATATTATAAAGATTTTTTTAAGAATGATTGTAACATTTTAAACTGTAGAATTTCTTTTAACATTTATTTTTTCTTTTTAGTAATAGAAAAATTCACGTACTACAAAAAACTGATTTCCGAGTTTTTGGTCTTGTTTAATTTAAACGTTAGTGTGGCATCCATGGAGAGCAGATGGTGCCAAATGGAACGAGTCAATAGTGCAAATCGATGGTGAAAATAGTTACCGACTACAATTTGAACGCTTAGCTTTTAGAAATGAGACTTTCTGTATGTCTGATTTTCAAAGGTATCCCTTCGTTGTAGAGTTTTTTATAAAATTCATAAATGCTGCCCTAAAACCAAAATCTTTTGACATACATAGTGGAATTATTTATTTGGACTTAGTTAAGGGCATAAAATGTAGATTCCAAATATAGAAGAGTGGCCGCGCCAAAAGGCGTTATTCGAAAGTTGAATTTAACACCCAAAATTCAGATGGCGCTTGAAACAAAGACGGCATAAATACTTCTTTTTTAACCGTTGACATCCTCTACAAAAATTGACTTAAGTGGACGAATTTTAAGGGTACCTCCAGCACTAAGGTCAGCCTCAAAGATCGTCTGAACTGTTGTTAAGTCATAATCTTTCGAGATATTTGCATGAAATAAGGAATTTGAGCTTATATTTAGCCTCCGATTAAAAATTTAATAGCTGTTTATCTGAGTGAGGTATTCTATGGCCAGGTTCTCTTTACTAAAACAGAAAATATTCGCTTTTCTATTTACTCTCGTAAGAATTGAATGCCTATTGCTATTTTTAGCCTACTCTTCAATTTTCGCATATTCGTACAGGGAAAAGCCAAAAACTTAAATGCCCGAAGTTCTTAAAAATTAGCGCATAATAAATGCAAGGTGACATTCTCAATGGGGTTCTACTGTATATTTTGCTAATACTGATTTATGATATTGGAGCGTCTCAATAAAATTAACGGAAATATGAAAAATTTGGTTGAAGTTAAATTTCAAGGCTGATGAATTTCAATATACTTATGTATATTATTGTCACACCCAAAGAAATAATTCGTTTAGGTTCAGTTTTTTTAAACGAAATGCGTTTGGATATTTTCTAAACGACCTTTTTATTTTGGAAATCATGAAAAAGTTTGAAATGAATGCAATTTTCAATTTGCATTAAACTGATATTTTTAAAACTTCATTCGATACAGTCGATGTTTCATTTGGGTCAAACGACTATTTTCTTTTGAAATTCGGGTAAGACCAAATAATTTTTCGCCTTTGAATATCTTAAATTGAACTGAAATTAGACATGTAATTTCTACAACTGTTGTAAGGCATGATGTTGCATAGTGTATAAGGTGCACGACTTGGAATGCGAGGGTCTCGGGTTCGAGCCCTGTCGGATCGTAGAAAGTATTTAGCTTTTTTTATAGCAGACGAAGGACTTAATTACAACCAACGAAAATTCCAAACGAAGTTTATTTGCCACTTTTTTCCATTCAATTGGGATGGAAAAATTATTTTCATATGCAAGGATTTATGAATGTTAATAAAACTAATATTTAGGGGCCGACCATATATTCCGTCGTCAAGGGGGGCGGGAGGGGGATTTAAAATGGTCAAAAATGGGCTGACTTAAAATATGGACGGTCCCTTCCGAGAAACAAAAAAATTGCTTTCCTCATTTACAGTGTTGTGCAAAACATACGCAACCATATAAATTTGTGACGTATTACGCAATAAATTTTGTAAAACAACAATAGCCACAAAAATAATGATGCTGTTTTATTCCTTATGCTATGTTCTCACTAGGCCGGGTGTTGTATCCTACGGTGCAATTACCTAACGCCGTGCCACTTGGGTAGGTACGCACGTCAGGCAAGTACACCGTAGGATATAACGGGGTCCTTTAAACAAATAAAAAGGAACACAAAGGATTTCAATTAATTATCCTTTTATTTAATTCAAATTAAATACAAGTTTTCGGTTATTATTTAATGTGATTACTCTATTAACTTCTCCGTCGTGGCCCGTGGGTGAGTACGCTCGCAGAAGAAGTCCCGTTGAGTCTCAGACTGAGTCTGAGCTTCCAGTCGTCGAAGCTCCGTTTTTATAGATCAATATTGCTGATCTTGCAATATTGAATATTCCCATGGTCCGCGATCGTCGTCGATTCTTCCCGAACATTTTGCATAAGCTTGACCGCGACTTTCACCTGCAATTGTACCAAAATTGCCATATTGTTACTACATACAGCTATTCCGATGTTCTTAGTTCTTCTTTTGTAGTTGTTGTTGCTTTTACATAAAAACTCTTGACGTGTGTTGTTGTTGTTATTGCCAGCGATCGGATTGCAATTGTGCATTCGCTGCGCCAACGCTGATGTTTGTCAATCGGGCATATACTGTGCCGGTGTTGTTGTTGTTGCAAGCGGCCGAACTGCATGTTTGCATTTGTCAGCAATTTACGCTGGACAGTGTCTTTTGAGTAGCATGGAATCACCTTGAAGTAGAAATTCATAAATGCAGGTCACTGCCTTTTGCTTTTGGGTCTTTTAGCTTTCTTTCCTTTTGTTTATGCTTCATTCGCACTTTGTTGTTTTGATTTAGTTTGCGAGCGTGTAGAAGGAGGAGGACAAATATGTTTGTGAGTCTAAGCGAGATCGCTACTCACAACACGGGTTAGGGTTATCGGCGAAACCCAGGGTTTCAAATGTCAAAACGCATATAAAAAAAATCATCTAACCCGAAAATAAACCCCGGGTTAACATTTAACTCTGAGGTTAGCGCAGAGTTGCATTTGAAAATTTCAGTTACATTTGCTTACACCGAATACAAAAACCGGGTTAATATTTAATACGGCACTGACAGGGAAGCTTTCCCGTGCAGCAAATGAGAGGTGAAGGATGTGTTTGGATATGTTAATTTTGATCACAGGTCTTGGAACATTTTGTGATGCCGCTTTCATCATTAGCTCCATTAATCTGTTTTTGTTCCTGCGGTTATTGCAATGGTCTTCTGATATTATTTCTTCCAATATTCCTTTGGCTTTTTCAGCTTCTTTAAACATTTCTAATAAAGCAAATTCCATTTTTATTTGCAATATCTCGATGATATAGTATATCAGATATACCTTGCGCGTTTTATATATTTATAACTCCCATGCCGGACATTATCGCATGCATGTAATGAAAACAGCGGCCATCTTCTATTAAACTTCATTAACAGTTAGGATTAGTAATGCGAGTAGCCGCAGTATGAATTTTCACCACTTCGGAATAGAGCTGGAAAAACAATCGATAGCACTATCGATACTATCGATGGTTTAAAACTATCGAAAACATCGATGGTTTTTGAAGACTATCGATAGTTTTGATTCGTGGACATTTACATACTTTAGCATTGGAAAGGTGGTGCTGGCGGTGACAGAGGGCTCTTTTTTTTTGAAATGGACAGATTCCTAAAAATGCCTCTATTTAGATAAGGGCAAGAACCGATCGAAAATTCATCTTTCGATTATCAAAATTATCGATTGTCAAAATTTTCTATTGTATTATCGATAGTTGAAACTATCGATGATGATGGTGAGGTTGGTGATGATAATGGTGAAGATGGTGATGATGATGGTTATGATGATGTTGGTGATGATGGTATTGATGGTGATGATGGTGATGATGGGTGGTGATGGTGGTGATGATGGTGATGATGGTGTTGATGGTGATGATGTCGTTGATGGTGATGATGATGGTGATGATGATGATGGTGTTGATGGTGATGGTGTTAATGGTGTTGGTGATGATGATGATGATGATGATGATGATGATGGTGATGATGATGATGATGGTGTTGATGGTGATGATGGTGGTGATGATGATGATGGTGTTGATGGTGATGGTGTTGATGGTGATGGTGTTAATGGTGTTGGTGATGATGATGATGATGATGATGATGATGGTGATGATGATGATGATGATGATGGTGTTGATGGTGATGATGGTGTTGATGGTGATGGTGTTGATGGTGTTGGTGATGATGATGATGATGATGTTGATGATGGTTATGATGTTGATGATGGTGATGATGGTGTTGATGGTGATGATGTTGATAATGGTGATGATTGTGGTGATGGTGGTGTTGATGATGGTGATGGTGTTCAAATTTGAAAATATAGGGGAGCGGGGGGCACGTTGTAACACTTTTTGGTCTCTTGGCTATGAAAGCTTACTTGTTTGGTATTAAGGAAATCTAGCAGTACTATTCCAATTAGCAACTATTCAACTATCAATTTCAAATAAAATTGTAGCCAAACTTATAACGACTTTTTGTAGAAACGGCTTTGATGAAAAACTGACGAGTGTTACAACTGACCCCATGGTTGGGGCTAGTTGTAACAGGCTGGGGGCAAATTGTAACATAAGGAATTAAAAACCGTTTTAATGTTTTATAAAGATTTATTTGGCATAAAAACTTCAGACACGCCCAAACAGGTTTTAAACTTTTAAGTTTTATTTGAAATCGAACAGAAAAAATATACAAAATTAATAAAAGTTAACAAAAACATATTCATTGTTTACTAAAAGTATTTAGGATTTAAACCCTAGGCACTTTACGACAAACTTAGAATTTAATATTTAATTCTTAGGTAATCTTATAGAAAAAATATAAAAAAAATAACAAAAACATTATTTCTTCAACCAAAAGGAACTTTAGGCTCACAGCCATTACAAAATTACATGGTACAACTAGCCCCGTAAAAGTGTTACAACATACCCCACAGCAAGATTTTTGAAATAACTTCTATTAAAAAAAAATCGCTTACTTGACGTAAAATTACAGTTAACTATAATCAAACTAAGGACATGTTTAGTATATTTGTAAAAATCAAACAACTGCTAAGCTATTTCAGTTTAACGCAAATCAATTTCTAAGAAACAAAAAAAGTCCATTTCCTTGCTTTTCGGAGCGCCTGTACAGCACCGCTTCGTAAGCCGTCCGACGCGCGGTCAGTAGCGCTTATGTGATGCATTGCGTATTAAATAGTAGGTTAGGTTGAAAATCAAACAAATATTCTTTTATTTTGTAGGTCAAAAATGCATGTTACTACTTGCCCCTGTTACAACTAGCCCCCCGCTCCACTACCTTCCGATAGTTCTCCAGCTCTACTGAGATGACTGAGAATTTCTTCAATTCATTGCTTTATATACGTTTCCGAAATCATGAATTCAGTGAGAATTGTAGGAATTTTTGATAAAAAGTACCATTTCTCGGGGTAGTTTTGCATTTGGAGGGAAATAATAATTGCAAATTTGTTTTCAGGACGAATACCATTAAAGGGAACTATGAACGTATTCGGAGGGTGATTTTGGGGGTTCTATCCCCCTTCGAAATGTGCGAAATCACAAAGGGGATTGAGAAAATGATCTCGGTGGATAGTTTTGTTATGCCCTAAACCACTTCTGAAATAATGCTCTGCGTCGGTGCGTTTTGGAAGGCAACTAAAAACTCATGATAGCTTGTATTTCTTTACCATTTTGGGTCCCATGTAAGAAGGTTATATGAATATACAATTTTTCCAGCGGGCTGCATCAAGGCATCGAGGATTTTAAGTGGGCCAGGATAGAATTCATTTGAATGACTTTCATTCCGTCGGCTTTGGAAATATCTCCCTCAAGAGTTTTTTTTTTTAAGAGTACATTGTTTTCGTCACGTTAATCCTTGCACGGTCGGACATGTTCCACCTAAGTATACATCATCGTAAAAAATGCGTGCCTGCTGTGAAAAATTTGTGTGTGTGTGCTTAAGTGTGCAGGCTCAGCCCGTTTTTGCTATAAGGTCAGTCGAGTAGGACAACAGTACAGTTAGGTCGAAGACGAACAAAGAGAACAAAAGATGTGATATTGTCATCGCCCTGAAGTCTTCTTCTGTATCTTCCATGTCCCCACGAACACCACCATGGCTTGTTTCAAATCAGCCCGCGGACTTAACGAGACATAGATTTAAGCAGTGATGCCAACTTAATGCTTTTCACGCTGGATCTAGCGCTTTTGGAAGGCCCGCGGCACGAAAACTTCTTTTTAGCGCTATGCTTTTTTTGCGCGAAATCTAAGGTTTTTTCGTTGCGTTCATTAAAGTTTTCAAAGTAGTTTTTCCTTCAAGTTTTAACATTTTAATAACGTAAGCCAAGTTTTGCTTCCTAACACAACAGCTGTATGGTGAACCAGTGATGAATCTGGCAGCTTTAACTTTGTGATTGCGTTTAGACTAGAGAAACATTGTGCGTGACTATTTTGTGATACAGAATGCCATATGGGGAAGAAAGAGATGGTTGTTCGGTGCCTTAGTCGCATCGTTTCTAATCTAAACGCAGACTTGTAAGAAGCATATTTTATCATTTGTTTTATATATAATAAATATTCAAAGTAAAAAAAAAACATCAAAATATACTATGACCTTTTTAAAAAAACAACACGTTCCCTTCCAAAAACGCTTTCTTTTGGTTGATTTAGCGCTTTTTGATATTAGAAATTGGGAATCATTGATTTCCGGTGCGTTTTAGCGCGTTTTCAAAATTAACATAATCGGCGCTTTTTTCATCTGAGGAGTTGGCAACACTGGTGAGTATGATTATGACTTACGCACGTTCTTGCTTCATCACTCAAACTCTGTGAGTCTTAAGTGTCCCATTTTATAAACCAAATGAGAATTATAGGCGTCTTGATAACATTTTATTCTTTGCGCTCATGCCAGAACGAGGTGGTTTTTCCGTTTTGACGGATTTTTTCGATTTTACCTTTCACCAAAAACCATTTCAAAGGTTTACAAGCGAATTTCACTGATTTCTTTCCTAAAGAAATCATAAATATAGAGATTTTTGTCAATATCCAAGGGAAAAGAGTCACCAAAATACGGCCTAGCATCAGTGCTGGTTGCAAAGTATGGAGAATTGAGTAAGAAAAGCTTTAAAATTCGGCTTCCTGTATATTACCACGTGATATTAAATGAGGAGGGATACTTATGCACAGTATTTTATTAAATTATTATAGGACCACCATTATTTTTTAAATTTAAATCCTTCAAGCATGCTTAATTGAAATCACTAGCAATATGCCAACCAAATTAGTAAAAAATAAAATATATCTTCCGATAGTACTATCGATACTATCGATGGTTCAGACTATCAACTATTGAGACTATCGATTGTTACAACTATCGATAGTTCTCCAGCTCTACTTCGGAAGTAGTGCAGAAGTAGTCAACTTTCCGGCTGGGTCATATGACGTTAGTAAACCCTAATGCTATAAACAGAATAAGGGGCGTCAGCGAATATTCGCTCGACGTCGTTGCTTAAAATGCACACGGTTATACGAAGTTGCCCACAACACAGCGAATTTCGCCGCGTCAAAACGCCGCAATAGCTCTAATTCTAATGGTAGCGCCGACGACTGGCGAATCGCAGAATTTACACATCAAAAAACATATGCATTTGTATAAAATCTTTGGGATTTTGTTTCGAAAATGAGGGTTTGTACTTTCTGCTGGCAATGACTTATATTTTCAATCATAGTTTTTCGAAATTCTGAAAACAACATGAGTTCGCCATTCGCTGTCATTGTGTTTACCCGCGCGAATTCTTCGGCGTATTCGCCTGGCGAATATTCGCTTACGCCCTTATTCTGTTTATAGCATAACTCGCTCGAAGCTGATATGAACGCTTTGAGTTATGTTAAAGTATCGGGTTAAGAACTTAACCCCTATAGTGAGAACATAGCATTAAAGTATCAGCTATAAGTATGTACAAAAAGATAACCATAAGAATACATAAGGGAGAAATTTTGAATTAAAATACACATACAAAACATAAGCAACTCCAGTACAAATTTTCAGTGCTTTTTTAAATTAAAAATTTGAAAGAAATATCAAAAGGGAAAATTTCGCACGTTTTTCTAATTTGAACCTTTCTTAACACTTCGAGCTTTGTAAAAAGTACAACAATTAAAATATTTACAGACCTATTTTAAGATTTGCAGACCAAACCAAATTGAGTTTCGATTTTTCTTTGTTTTTCCATACATTTTTGATAAAAAATCGAAACTCAATTTGGTTTGGTCTGCCATATTCCTTTTGCCCATTTAAATCAGGTAGCTAATAGCCACCGGACATTTAAGCGCTTAGTGAGCGCGAAACAGGCTTTGGAGGCTGTTTATATCTATACTCTTTGCCAAAGTAACACAGGGTGTCGCAAATTAGCTGTGGCGATTCAATTGTGACTGAGCTATTTGTTGGCTATTAGTTGCGACGACTGTCATTTAATTTTGTAGCAACCAAAAAAGCGCAAGGGGCGGGCCCACTATGCGACTAAATTAAGATCGCATTTTAGTTGCTGAAGATCTACTTAGCGACTTATAGAAATAGGCACTTGTAAGTCGCAAATCATCAATATGCGACTGATTCGCATATACAAAAACTGTTACTTAATAGTAGCAAAAGTTTGACACAAAGGCAATTTGTAACATAAAAGTCGCAAAAAAGACTTTAATCTGTTGTCATTATATCGATACAATTCATATTTGCGACTGATGTTATCAAACATCTGTTCCTAATGTCAAATTGAAATTTAAATAAGCATTATGAGTTTTGAATGAAATTAAATCATTTTTGAAGTCAAAATATTTGCGTATCTTACACCAAGATATGGAACCATTTCAGTTTTATGGCAAAACAGGCCATTATAACATAGGCCCCCAAAATTCACGCGCCCTCAAAAATAAGAGAATTTAATTTACTTTGAATAAATGCAAAATTTGTTTTTTTTGCTAAAATAGCACAAAAACTCATAATTTGAATATTTTTCAATAAAAAATTAAAATGCAATCATGATATAATAGTATTTATATATCTTGGAGATATTTTTCTTTCATTATTTTGAAAAATATATTATTTTTCATAACCTCACAAACTTGTTGAGCATTTGGTTTTTCTTTTTTTTTTCTATAACATACACTCAAAAAATTCCGTCGTAGAATCTATGATATCCGACGTAGAATCTATTATATCCGCAATTGATATAGGTCCAATTGCAAGATATCGTAGATTCTACGACAGCTTTGCAGTAGTTTCTACGATGAGGAATGTCATTGATTTCAACGATATATAACGTAGATTTAACGATATTCCATCGTGGGAGCTATCATATTCCATCTTAGGAACTATGATGTTATTTCATAGTAACTACGATATCAAATCTTGAAGTACATTTTGATAACTTCTTAATTTTGATATGAATTCTTGTCGGCGGGTTCGATCCCTGCTCCAGCGAGCGTATTTTTATTTTTTTACATTTTTTTTTTTTTTTTTGAAAAGTAGATAATTTAACATTTACATTATTTAAAAAACTGAGAAATTAAAGATTTTACCAAAATGTGTATGCTTAAAAAAATTTAAAAAAAGATTCTATAGGATTCTCATGAAAGAGCTTGTGCGTGACGTTTTGGATGGCGCAATGAAAGCAACTCTATTTATTTGGTTGGCAACTTACTTTCTGTTTCCCCGTAATATTTGCCTTGAAATTTACTTGCCTGTTTCATTCTCCATTTTTCCACCAATTTCTTTGGCTTGTGACAGGGCTCGAACTCGGACCTTCCAGATTACAAGTCTAGCACACTTCAACTATGCCATCGCGTGATATGATTTAAACTTGCTAGTTTTATTATATCAATATAAGTGGGAAACAGTAGAAACTATTAGATTGACAGTAGAACTTCTTGTATTTTACGTAGATTCTATGACATTTCCATCGTAGATTCTATGATATTTAAATCGTAAAATCTATGATAGACATATTTCTTTCCACAGTAGAAACTATTGAATTTACAGTAGAAATTATTGTATTTTACGTAGATTCTATGAATTTCCATCATAGATTCTATGATATTTTAATCGTAAATTCTATCATGGGCATAATTCTTCCACAGTTGAAACTATTACATTTACAGTAAAACTTATTGTATTTTACGTAGATTCTATTATATTTTGCTACGTCTTCCTATCGTAGAAACAACGATGCAAAATATTTTCAGTGTATGGCGGATCTTTTCAAAACTGCTTTGCGATTGCAATAACTGCTTTGCGACTATTCGAGCCCCAGAATAGTCTTTGCTCTATTGTTCTGCGACTATTTCAGTCGCCTGTACTTCTGTGCGATATTTGGGCAACCGCAAGACATCCACGCGAATTCAACTATGATATACACTATGGTGCAGAACTATAGTCGCACCTTTGTTTTTCAGTGTGAAAGCAGTTTAAGAAAGAAAAGAAAAAATTTCGTATACGAAATGAAAGAGGATTCCAAAATAATGGGTTGAGAGAAAGAACAACAACAAAATCATTTTAATAATTCCCGTTGCATTAAGCTTTTTGCTTTTCTTTGGTGTAAAACTATAAACGCACATTCTTGACGTAACTGGTCAGAACTTTTCATGGAATTGCTTGTTTTGCCCAGTTAAACTTTTTGCGCAATAACTATGAAGCATGTGCGTTTATAGTATTGCACCAATCAAAAAGCAAAAAGTTTAATACAACGGGAATTATTAAAATTATTTTATTGTTGTTCTTTCTCTCAACCCATTATTTTTGCATCATCTTTCATTTCATATCCGAAATAGTTTTTTTTTTTCTTAAATTGCTTTCATAATGAAAAACAAGGGTGCGGCTATAGTTCTGCACCATAGTATAATAGAAAAATTATGTGCTATACCCAATGCTGCCATATTATTTTTTAACTGTATTCCTCCCAAAAAACTGTCACCTTCAAAAACAAAGGTTCAACTGAAAAAAGTAAGCGAGTGTTTGAACTCACGGTAGATGTGCAAACACTCATTCAAAATCTGAATTATTCTTTTTCAACTGAATTTCGAATTAAAAGGAAAGGATTCGCATTGAAGAGCATTACCTGCATTTAATTTTTTTTCATTTCATTTTATTTGCACCATTTTTGTCAATTTCATTTGGACTTGTGGCTTAATTGTTAAATTCATAATTGGAGGTTTGGATTTCCTTTCCTCACTTAAGGAACATTTTGAGATAAACAAATTAGTAGGATAAAGATTTAATATACATTTAATTTAAAAAATCTACCTTTTCTGGTTGTGGTTTAAAATTTCAACTTTCAATAGTGGTATTCATGTAACAGCGCAAAGCATGACAGAGACTGACAGTTCAATACTTTTATCTCACATGTTGCATGAGCGCACCTCATATGCAGCTTGCGTGCAAAGTTATGAAAAACAGATGATCAATACTGAAATTTGAGGAAAATCAAAACAAATGCCGAAATTGAGCAAGAAAATAAATTTTTTAAATAAATATTCAATTTAATATTTTTAAAAAACCTCAAAACAACGAGTCAACGAGTTTATGCGCTTTATACGCTCGCTTTGCGCTATTTAATCGCAGTGCAGAGCGCGTAAATTTATTTTCATACAAAACTTGACAGCTGGTTTTTGAGGGTGCAAAACTATGAGGTTTGGGCTATTACATGAATACCACTAATATATTCTGTTTTTCCTTACGAAATGTGAATAAGCTGTGTCAATATAAAATCACGGCTGCCACAATTTGCTATTTCTCGCCATACGATGAGTTTACCCAGCGGCCAAAATGCTGCTTACGAAAGCGATGAACCGCAACGACCTCATATACAATATTGCACTTCTCCTTAGCTAAACCATTTCTAAATAATCACAATTTCACGTAATTCTATCAAATGTATTCAGACAAAACTGTTCATTTTTTGTTCGTTTCCAAAAACGCAAATAATCTTCTTTACGCCCGATTGAAGTTAAATGCGCGATAGCAGGGAAATTTAGTTTTTCACTGTTAATTTCAATCGCAAAAGAAGCTTATGTGAGTGAAATCGAATTTTTAACCGTTTTGCGCACCCTGCTTTTTTGCTTCTTATTTAGCACGTAGTTTATATCTGGATATTTACGAATTCCGAAATATATCACATTAAACCTTTATCCACTCATGTTTAAATGTATAATTTACTGTACAAATAATATGTTTGATATAAAAGATGAAAATATAATAAGGGTCCTTATTCAGCATTGTGAAGTATGTAATGCAAGTAGTTTTACTAAACATCTGTCAAACTATGAGCGCACCGAAAACTGAACTTTGTAAAATTCGTGAAATTGACTCCAAATCAGCTGATTTTGATGTGTCAAACGTACTTCTTACTTTACATACACAATTTACACAACGAAATCGATGTGAAAACTTTGTAAATGAAGCTCCATACAAAATTTCACAGCTGTCAAAAAAATTACTAACTTCACTCAGCTTACACGGTGTATATATGCTGAATGAGGACCATTAATATGAATTACCGAAGAAAAAACTGTTGGCTTGCCTAACAAAACTGTTATTGACAATTCAAATTGTGGCAACGCTGTTTTTATACTACAGACAAGGATTTCATGATTTATTCTAATGTATGTTGGTTGCAAAATAGTGAGTGAGGACTCGATTTCATACTTGTATGCGACTGTTAAATAACCCCAGCGGGAAATGTCACCCTGACATCACCGGTGAAGTCAGGGTGACTTGTCACCCTGGCATGCGTGACAATTCATAGGACGCCTAGCATGACATTTGTACAGGAGTTGGACAGTGATTTCACCGGTGACATGTCCTCCTAGGAGGAGCGATGGCGAAAAAAGCATTTAAGAGAAGCACATGCTCTTTTCTCTCTCAATGTTAATTTATAGAATCCATAGCTGGTCAGTTGAAAACTCTCTTCTTTGCTCTCTCTTTGAATATTTTGAAAATTTTTAAAAATCAATTTTTAATAATTTTTGTTCGCCTCAGCCAGCAGGGATCGAACCCGCGATCTTCGGATTCAGAGTCGAGCACTCATCATCTACGCCACTTCATGCTAACGCTGAACTGACGCGAAAACCTTATTTAAATTTAAGTAGCCAATGAGAGGCAAGCACATGAACAGCATCCCTCCACGATGACATGTCCTTCAAGATGTCATGCATGACAATGGCACCTACATGTCATCGATGACATCACTGGTGACTTTGTCATGCAGGAGATAATTTTCCGCTGGGACTATATAAGTCACTCAAACAGTCGCAAAGAAGTAATACGCGTTTCTTTCTGCGACACATAAAAATGTCGATTTTTGGAGACTATTCTGTGACTTCTAAGTAACATATGAAGCCACGCCCAAATTATAGTCATAATAGAGAAATATTGCGACTTAGCGATGACTTTTATGCGACCTAGCAGAAAATTCAGTTTAAGAGAAACTATTTTCCAACTGTTATGCAACCAACAGGTTTTCGAATGACTTATATGTAATCCTTATGCGACAAAATTTTAGTCACAAAATTGAGGTCTGTGTTAATTGGGATGCAAATGCTTCTTGTAGCTACGATGGAAGTTTCTGATTAACTTCTGTTAAAAATGTGTTACAAAAATTCTCTTTGCCTAACGCAGAGACATTGGGTTACGTTAATTTGGTTGAGCTTAATTTGTGGGTTTTTTTGTTAAATAGTAAATGGTTTTAACTAACCGCAAAAATACTTTTTCTTTCAAGGTATTGCTTTGAATTAGATATCTCTTGATATACATATATATATACCAATATTTTGCAAATATTTGTATAGATGTCTTTTTATATTTACCAACTTATTATATCCCCTTTGTCTCGGTAAAAATTCTTCCGGTCCTTCTTGTTGGTTTAGCAGCTAAACTTTCGCTTGAAAGATAATAGAATTAAACATTAATTTCTGAGACAAAATAGATGCTCCAAAACTTTAAAATTCGTATAACTGCAATGTTTCAAAAAGAAAAAAAAAGTTTTTTTTTTTGTTTGTTACGGGATTTATTGTGGCTCTGGGATAGCGTAGGGGATGCGTGCTATGCTCTTGATCCCAGGGTCCGAGGTTCGATTCCCGGCACAGGCAAAACGGAGTGTAATGTTCCAAGCCTAGCACTGGTTTTTCAAAAAATCGCATGTTAGGGGCACACTACATAAAAAGACAATAAACTCACACAAACACAAGAAAACCTCCTTGGTATCACAATGGGCCGATTAACGGCCTAAGTGGCAGCCACTTCAACCTACCTACCCACCAACCTACGGGATTTATTTGAATTATATTTTTATTTTTTCCGTTGCCATTCCTTATGTAGACATCGCAGCAAGCGATATTAAAAATACATTTTTTGTGACAATAATGATTTAACATAAAAACAGTCAGCTCTCCGTTTTAATCGAGATAAACCAATGTTTTTGGAACAGTATTTTGAAATTCAAATAAAGCTACGGCACATTGTACTTATGGGCGAATATTTTTCCCAGAGATTTTGAATTCATTATTTTTTTTTATCTTAAATTCCAGAATTTTACATTTGGCTTTTGAAATTTCTTCTGCCTGCTTTTACCGTATTGAAGAAATTTATTATAGCGTTTTACATTGCCTTTGGAATTTTGAAATGAGACGTCAAATCTAATACTTCATTAAAGATTTCTTCTTCAACTGATCCTTTTTCATCAGGATTTTTAAGTCTATCTGTTAGGCTGCTTCTCAAATTAGCTCTTAAATAATCTCTTCTGATTCCACCGATATTACCGTCTACTTCTTCGTCGATCTCATACTCAAATTCATCTGATTTTTCATTCACAACAACCCCAACGTTAAATAGAAATTCCTTTTTTCCCTTTTTTTTTTCTTTTAGTTCTTGCTTCATTTCTTTATTTTCACACACTCCTTTTTCGTAAGTCAGTGCCACTCCTGATTCCCTTGCTTTGATCGTAACTGCCTCTGCAATACAAATCTTATCGCTATTGGGAACGACGAGTGGAAGCATCACGTAGGCGTGCAAAATTTCCGAGCCTCATAAACTATTTTTGATACAAAATATTTTGCGAGCTCGCGAAATTTCCGAGGGCGCCAATTTTGCGGACCTGCTTGAATACCACTAATATGTAGTGGGACTTATGCAGGGTCGTAAAATGTCTTCGCACTTGTTACGATCGCAAAATTTATATTTATTCATAAAAAAAATTCTATTCTTTTGACAATTAAGGCTTAAGGGGACCTTCTGGTCTAGAATTTTTTGAAAATTTATTTTTTTTTTTTATATATTTCGGAAGAATAGACTTTTAAGAATATGCTGGCAAAGTTTCGTGAAGATATTGACAATATTTGTTTTGCTACAGCCTTTTTAGAAGGTGGAGACAGCAGGCAGCGCGCTTGATCAAAGCAACTTTGAACGCGTTTATCTCAAAACCACTTTTTTTGACCTGGTGTGAATGAAAACAAAAAAACCATCGAACCGATTTGTCTGGAATTTTTATATGTTATTCATAACATCAATGGCTATGGCCCGAACTAGAATCGAATTTTTATTTCAAGAACTTCATATTTTTTCATAAAAAAAATGGTCAAAAAAAGGGGAGTTTTTGATGGTTGAAATAAAAAATTGCGCCATTTTGTCAATTTAAAACAAATTTTTTTTATTCTAGTTCCTGTCATAGCCGCATTCATTCTGATTAATAACATATTTTTGTTTTTTTTTTTTCGATTACCAGAACTGCCAAAATCTTTCACACCACGCAGGTACTTTTTCAAAGAGGGTCCACTTCAACGCCATTTTTAAAATACCAAAAAAAAAAAAATTACAACATTTTTTATTTTTTGCCAATAAAGATTATAATAAGCCTGCATACTTAGAAAATCGTTTTTTATTTGGCTTAACACCAAAAAAAAATTATGAAAATACCCTAAATTTTCGTGCTCTAGACTAGAAGGTCCCCTTAAACCCAATCCACTTCACTTTTTCGGATTTCCATGCTCAATTGACAATGTAAATAAGTCCGAAAAAGCCACGCTTTGTAACATGTGTGCCATACAAATTATGTGAGCTCATTTTCCATTTCGTGAAATATGTGAAGCTGTTTGAGTGCAAAGATTGAAGATTATTTTTCTTTACTTTTTGATTGTTAACACTTGCTTTCTATGTAATTTCAGCCTTCAGAACTATTTATAATTGCATGGAAAAATTTATGCTACGGATAATTTTTTTTTTTTTGAGATGTGATTAAAAACACCGTTACGCTAGTGATTTTATTTTTAGTATGGAGTGTAATTGGATAGGATATAAAATTGCTGACTATAGTTTTCTGTCTTCAAATTTTATATAATCTTTGTGATCCAACAATTTCATATATATCGCACCCTTGCTAATAAATCGGCACAATTCAAAATTTTTTTAATTAATTTTTTTATGTTCGATTTCATTTTTCGGTAAGAAACCCAACATCTAGAAAATTAACGCTTATATTGACAGAAGCAGCAGTCAATTGAGATTAATATAAGTTTAGAAAATATATTATTTCTCCTTAGTTTTAAGAGAGATTTGATGATTTTCGAGAAATGCGAAATTTTAAATTGTGCCGATTTAGTAGCAAGGGTGCGATATATTTAATAATTGTGGAAAAACGTAAAATAATTTTTTTGGTGTTTCGTTTCAGAGGAAACATGCCCAGTTTAATGACTGAAAATGGCAGCCAAATGGATGGCCAAGATGTTATATCATCCCAAGGCAGACGAACTGAAGTGTTGGAGCGTACATGCAATAACAATTTTAGTGCTTTATCGAATCCAGCGTTTAATGTCTTAAGCACCAATTCATACATTCCTTCAATGTCGACGTCATTTTCCTCTGCTACGACAGCCTTGGACCAATATCGCTTACAATTATATAATTATGCACTTAATATGGAACGTTTAAGGTACATCCCAATGGAGCAAAATCAGCAGCAGCACCAGGATCAGCAGCAATTCAATACGCTTGGCAGCTCCTCAGGTAGTGGGTACTCGACACCCTATGGAGCCTCGCCCCGTCTGGCTCTTTCACTTTTCCCCCAACACATGTTCAAGTCTGAAGACCCAAAGCCGCAACATAGTTATATCGGTTTGATTGCAATGGCAATACTTAGTTCAGCGGAATTGAAGTTAGTGCTTTCAGACATATATCAATACATACTGGACAACTATCCATATTTTAGAACACGAGGTCCAGGTTGGCGTAATTCCATACGACACAACTTATCGCTGAACGATTGTTTCGTCAAATCGGGACGCAGCGCCAATGGAAAAGGACATTATTGGGCCATACATCCCGCAAATATGGATGATTTTCGGAAAGGTGACTTTAGACGACGCAAGGCACAAAGAAAAGTACGAAAACATATGGGTCTAAGTGTTGACGACACCGGTACAGACTCACCTAGTCCACCTCCATTAGACTTGTCCTCCCCGCCTTCGCCACCAGGTGGTCCTACACTTTTTTCGACAGCCCACTCTTTCACGGTAACACAGCAGATCGCAGCATTTAATTATTTGCACCAACGGCAGCATCCTATCACTATTGTGGGACCCCACATTGCCAATCAATACATAAATCTTCGACCATTATCGGCAAGATATTATATCGCAGCATCTCCGGGCTCGCTTCCTTTTCCACAAAACGCATCAACCAATAAGCAGAAGTCACTGGATAGCTTACCTGCGGGGAGAATGATTGAAAATTTCTATACACAGTCAAGAAAAAGGCAATTCGATGTTGCTTCA
This sequence comes from Chlorops oryzae, assembly GCA_020466095.1. NCBI lineage: Eukaryota > Metazoa > Arthropoda > Insecta > Diptera > Chloropidae > Chlorops > Chlorops oryzae. The sequence continues at coordinate 93,182,939 of CM035806.1, forward strand.
TTATTGGCACCAGATGTAATAACCTCTTCTCTTAGTGACCCTGAGTCAGGGGAAGCAACATCAACAACAACAACATTAAAAAACCCAATATGTACTGCCAGTGAAGAAATTAATGATAGGTATCATCAGTCTGTTAAGGTGGACAGGACCTGTGGTGTTCGCCACACCACACAGATGCAGCATACAGTGATAACAAAGGTGACCATGAACCAATGTAGTAATCGTGCTTTGGACGAGGAACTAAATGATGACCAAAATGAAGATATTGATGTTGTGGACATTGCGAGTGATATTGATATTGGAGAACGTGAAAGGTGTCACCTGGAAAGGTTAATTGCCACCACCAACAGTGATACACATTTCCGATCCGATCAAACGGCAGTTCAGGAAGAAGAGCTTAAAGGTGAAATATAATGTAAAATATATAACAGAATCAATAACATCTCGTTGGGTTGCAAACTAGCTATATTTCTATATTAAAGATCTTGTTAAACTTAAATTTTACTCTGAAATTATACTGCTCATTGCTTACGCCACCAAGTTCTTGAAATAATTTTTGTAAAATAATCCCTTAATTGATTTTCTTGGAAACTTCGTGTTATTTTAAAGGCATTTTTTTGCTAATAAATAAAACGGTATAAATTAGTGGAATAAAGAAACATAAGGAAAATGTAAATGAGTTGAATAAAGTTACATAGGTGAAACTGTCTTCTCGACACAACAGAGCAACAGTTCTCCTCCTCGTAATCGATCCTTGGTTCGGTTACTGACGATCTTTGCCAAAATCCAAAAGGGCTAGCTTGCACGATGGTCTCTCTAGTATTCCACTTGCTGTTTGAATTATTGATCTTCGCACTTGTCCGTCCTTTGCAGTGACTATGGAATTCACGAGACCTTTAGGCCAGGTATTTTGGGGAAAATCACTATCGGATACAATTACCACGTCTCCTTCTTTGAAAGGCGGTTGCCTGTGGAACCACTTTCCTCTTCGTGTTATTGTAGGCGTGTATTCCTTCAGCCATCGCCGCCAAAACTGGTTAACGAATTCCTGAGCTTGCTTCCACTGTTCTCGGAATCCGCGATCGTAAGCATTCGTGGGCTTGAGTCCGTTTGATGACCCCAGTAGGAGATGGTTCGGAGTAAGTGCTTCATCGTCGATGGTCTCCAACGATACGAACGTCAGTGGGCGTGAGTTTATGGTGAATTCGACTTCACACAGCCCATATCGAAGACTTTCATCATTGCAGTTAACTGAGGGATGTATATTGTAAAGTGTAGCTTTGATCGTTTTTATCAGCTTTTCCCATGCACCCCCCATATGTGGTGCTGCAGGTAGGTTAAAGTGCCATACTAGTTCGTCGTAATTTTTCGATACGACAGAAAAATCAATTTGGAGGTAGGCTTCACGTAGCAACTTCTAATTCGCCTTAAAGTTTGTTCCGTTGTCCGTGAAGACTTCTCTGGGTGTACCGCGACGCGACATGAAGTTGTGATTGACTACGATACACGAACTGGTGTCCAGAGAGTGCGCGATTTCTACGTGGATGGCCCCATCTTTTTTCCTTTCGTCGGCCTACGTTAAGCAAAATCGGCCCAAAACAGTCGATGCCTGTATAGGTGAACGGTCGCTGGAATGTTGCTAGACGAGCTTGTGGAAATGGAAATATTTGAGGTGTACTTGGCTTGGCGCTTTCTATCACGCATCGTTGACATTTTTGCCGCACTGTTTTATATAAGACTCTTAGTTTTGGAATGATGAACACGCCCTTGATTTCATTGATGGATGACTCATGTAGCATGTGGTGATTTTTCTCGTGGTAGGACCGCACAATCAGGAACCTGATATGGTTGCTTTTCGGCAGTATTATTGGGTCGTCTCGTGTGACTAGCACTTCGGTACGTCCTCGTGACCGAAGCACACCATAATCGTCTAAGTAAGGGTTGAAAGATATTAGCTTAGAACTGTTTCGTACGTCCTTACCACGTTGAAGATTTAAGATCTCAGGTTCGTATTCTTTCGTCTGTGCGAACTTGAAAACCAGTTTCTTCGCCAGTTGCGTCCGTTCATGCACAAGTCGTTGATATTCAAGGCTACCGACGCGTCCTCGTAGTTTTTCTACATACGACATCAAATTTCCAACAGCACGGTACAGGTGATCCCATTTTGAAAAATATTCGAGGTTGATGGTAAGTTGGTTCATTGAAGTTGAGTTCATCTGTAGTACGTGATGACGCAGCTCTGCTGTTTCGGTTGGTGCCAGATCCGGGCACGTAGGCCATTCGTCCCGAGTTAGTTTGAGAAAATTATGGCAATTTGGTCGAGGTTTTTGTTGCGAAGTCCGCTGGGTTGAGGTTTGATGGTACCCACATCCACTGGGAAGCATTTGAATACTCCAGAATCTGGCCGGTTCGATACATGACAAACTGATAGAATCTTTTCGGATCAGCTTGGAGCCATTTTAAGACAGTCTTTGAATCCGTCCACCAAACGAGTGTCATTTTTGGGAGATTTCTGATACTGCTGATTTTTTCTGCTAGCCTCTTGCCGGTGATATCCGCCTGGAGTTCCAGTCGAGGAATCGATACAAGTTTTAGCGGTGCAACCTAAGCCTTGGCCCCTACTAAAGAGGTTTCAACTTCGTCATAATGTTGAACGATCAGATAGCTTACGGCTGCGTAGGCATCCTCGCCTGCGTCGACAAACGTGTGGAGCTCAACGTTGCTGGCAACGCAAAGTAATGGGCTGTAACATCGGCGAACTCTTACTGCGAGTATATCTGTTAACTGGGCTTTCCACTCTGTCCAACACTTAATAAGTTCCTCCGGGAGGGTGTCATCCCAGTCAATGCCAGAGCGCCAGACTCCTTGCAGCAGAATTTTCAGCTTAATCGTGTAACAGGATATGAGTCCAAGGGAATCGAAAATACTCATGAAGACTTGCAGTAGTTCCCTCTTCGTGGGATTTAGATCTCTTTCAAGAATGCTTCTCTTTACTTTTGGGAATCTGCAAATATATCTGAAACAGTCGTTAGTCGGGTCCCAGTACATACCCAGAAGCTTTTCTGTCGTTGCTGGCTTAAGCAGATCTTTTCGCTCGTTATCCTTGTTCAGGTAGTCCAGTCCTAGTTGGAGTGCCTCATCCCTGGAGTTCACGCTATCAACAAGATCGTCGACATAATGAGCGTGCTTTATAACTTGGAGAGCGCGTGGATATTGGTCTTGAAATTTCTCTGCATTTTTGATATGTATGAAGTGCGCGATGGACGGAGCGCAAGAAGTTCCAAATGTGAGGCCTTCCATCACGTATACGTCGGGAGTACCTTTATTATCCTTTGCATGCCATAAGAATCTTTGGGCGTGCATGTCCTCGGATCTCACTCGTATTTGGTGGAACATCTCCTGAATGTCGCCACAAATCGCCACCTTTCCCGTACGAAAAGAAAGTAGGACGTCTATAAGAGGTGTGAGCAGATCAGGGCCACTGAGCAAAAAGTCGTTAAGGGAGTTTCCGCCTTCTTTAGCAGCCGCATCCCAAACTAGTCTTATTCGGTCTGGCTTGTTAGCGTTGGTGGTGACAAATATTGGCAGATACTACTCTATTCCTGTTTTGTTCGCTATCTGTTCCGGCTGCCTTTTTAATTTGTAAAGCTTCATCCTTGTTGAGCTTACGTTCTAGGCAGTGCAGTACCTTCAGCGCCATGTATTAGCTATCCGGCAAACTATGGATGTCTTGTCGCCACGGTAGGTCCACCTCATATCTACCGCTTATATCCTTGCACGTTTCCGTCACTAACTTGAAGGCTCGCTCTTCTTCCTTAGAGATGTGCGTTTTTGGCCTATATTCCGTAGCGAATGATTTTTTTATCATTTCGTGTAGGTCGTTACACTGTTTTCAACATTCGCAGGTGTGGATATTGAGATGTTGTTGTTTTATTTTTCCGTTAAAGCGTCCCTGAATCATCCATCCTAGTCGTCTTTTGGATGCAATAGGCTCCTCCTGTCCGCCTTCCCTGATTTTAATAGGCACTGCAAGATTCCAATAGTCGGCTCCTATCAAAACCATCGGCTTTATGTTGTAGTACAATTCGATTAGAATGCCGTTTAAATATGAAAACTTGGTTTTTATTTCTTCCATATTTAAAGATTGCTTTGGCAGCTCGAGATTCTTCATCGTACGCACATTTTTCAGCGTAAACACCGCTCCGCTGTGGATGCTTTGAATTTTCAGAGAAGCGCGTTTACTTGTTTCCTCTTTCTTCGTTGTTTCACCAGTCCACTTCAAGCACAGCGCACATAGATAGATTTTTAAGATTTATGCGGCCAAAATTATTTTGATCGCAATAACTATTCCAAATGATATAATTGATAGTAAAACACAATTTCCTGTTGAAATTTCAAATTTATGTCGTATAAAATACCATATTTATATGCAAAAGTCATAAACTTTATATCACAGATATAAAAATTCATTAATGTAAATAAGTTTCAAATATTAGTTAGTAATCACAGTTAAGGAATCCTTCATGGCAACATGTTATTGCACATCCTCATCGTCCAAGGGATCTGATGAAGCGGAGTCGGGTTTGGTGGGTAAAAGCATATCTAAAGTCTCCGGAGAAAAGGATTTAGAAATTTTTTTTCTCCTTCTTTGTTTTATGCTTATATTGCTAATGAGCGGATCAGAGCTCAATAATAATCTATTGTAGATGTCGCGGTTACATTGCTCACGTGAAAATTTTCCAGCGTAATTTTCTCTATACATCCGAAAATGTTTATTTCGGGCCTCTTGAGCCTCCTCTGAGAATTGGCCAATTGGGAGGAGTGCATTTTTTATTATGGCAGCACCATGTATGAGCACTTTGTGCAAAGTAGGCGTCATCGGATGCCACGAATAAAGCTTTACGTATAATTTGGCGGTATTTAGTGCAAACTGATCATACTTTTTGACATCAATAATATATCCACTTGAAATCATTTCTAAAATGACTTTGTCTGTAAATCAAATCAAAGCTCACTCCAGTTATGTCAGAGGCCAATTTTGGTTTCTCAAAAAATCTACGGCTGGTGTTTCCATCATTTGTATTCCCATAGTTGGACTTGGGCATGTCAATGAGTAACCCGGCTTCAATTTTAAATCTGTCTTGAATATTTTTTTTCGCGGCCAACTCCAAGTCTTTTTCTTCAATCGTTTTCTTCTGTCTGCAAATAAAGCATCGACTGGTAGACTTAGTACTGGTTGCAGCATTGCAAACCTTGCCATCAACCATGGTCATCTTAAAAATGTGATTGTAGGTAAATTTATTCCCATTTAATTCGATTTCAGTAGGGGTCAAATTCTTTACCGATTCCTCAACGTAAGTGATTTCTTCTTTGGTAACATCATTGTTTTCTTTCAGAAATCTGAATCGTATAGGCCGACAAAACCTCGGGGATGATGGAGAAGGATTTTCCCAAACAATTAAGTTTTTATCGTTGCTACAAAGTATGCGTAAAGGAACAAATGAGCTTAAAAATATATTGGAGTCCGAATCATTTGGATGTTCAAACTTTTGTTTGTATCTTGCTTGCTGGAAGCCATCACATCCCCATTTAATTATAAGCGTTAAATTCTGTTTGTTTTCTTCGCTAATAGTTAAAAGTACTTCCTCTAAGTACACTGACAGGCGCATAAGAGTTATGTCGATAAGACTTTGCAAAGTACTTTCTGCATACATACTTGTCACTTTTATGTCTTTTTGACGTCGATAGCATTCTTTTTTGGCCTCTAATAATTTGTCGTAGCACGGATAAAGCGACTTATTGGTGTTACGTATGATTTCGTATTGGTTTCGTGTAAGGTCGGCCTCTACAAACATCGCCAATGCTTCTTGCGGTGTTAATATATTGTGTTCGTGGGGTTCACTTGATGACTTATAGGCCTGTCGGTATTATTCTGCACTTTTTGGCGAGTCTTTGATTTCTTTAAGAATTTGTGATGCATTTCGAAGTCCCTTAGCTCTTAAAGCCGATTGAGCAGCATGAATGATCAAAGAGTCGTCTACTGCAGATCGAACCACTTCAGTTTTGCGACGCTTGCTTCTTTCACTTGACTCTTGGAATGATTTTGGAGGACGGCCTGGAAGATTTTGCGCTTGGATTGGAATTTGAAACGTCCCATTTAACCATGATTGATTCAATTTTAAGAAATTATATTCTATTCTTCGTGCTTTGGCCCATTTTTGCTTTATATCACTCTTAAAATAAGCAAAATTTTGTTTAAGTTTTTTTATGTTTCCCTCTGTGTCACCATAAGACGAAATTAAGAAGTTTTCCAAGTAGTCCAATTTTTCGTCCATAGTTATTAAATTCTGGCTTTTCATTTTCTCGTAGAGAAATGAACGAGTGACCAATTTCTTTCCAGATGTGCCAGGACAGCCTAAGACGAAAAAGAAGTATAACAGTTTTTGAAAATTTTTCAACATAACCTTTTCTACCTTTCCGGCGCCTACGGGCAGCTGATTTTTAACAGAATAATGAAAAAACAATTTAAAGCTTTATAATTAATAATAATTTTGCGGCGAGAGGAAGCGATAATATAACTAAAATACTTTTAAACTTAAAAATCAAGCATTTTTTTTCAAGAAAACGCAATATGTTTAGAAGCTTTAAAATAACGATTTTTAAAATACTACATTGGCAATTGCTATAACAAATAATGGTATTTACCTGAAGTCTTCGAATCCATAATGTTTCCTTTGATACGTGTGTCCAAAACAAAAATATTCACAAAACAAAATAGGTAACTGAAAAGTAAAAAACGCAAATTCACGCGAATGGGAAAGACTTATAAGTTCCGAGTACCTATACACGCACCGGGTATCAGAATCGAAGCCAACAAAACCGACTTGTTGTTGCCTGTTCTATTGTTAGCATAAAAATCGATTACATTTGGTACTCCTTACTGGTTTAAAATCTTAAATTTTGGCCGCATAAATCTTAAAAATCTATCTATGTGCAGCGGTTCGTCCGTACTGTTTGCGCCTAAACGATCAAACAACTCCTAATCGATTAATGTAACTGACGATCGTTCATCGAGGAATGCGAATGTGTTGATGTTCTCATGTTTTCCACGTATTTGAATTGAAATCATCCGGAAGAGTATGCTGTCCTTCGATTGGTTTTTGTTTACTTCGGCAGCTTCCTTGCCTTTTGTAGCATCAGTCTGATGTAAAAGTGGGTGATGTTTAGCTGTACAGCCATCAGTTTGACAATCTTTCCTATAAAAGCACTTTCTCCGGTGAAAGTTAAGGTAAGTTCGATATAGCTTGTGTTTTTTAACGACATCCCACCTATTTTCAGTCGCGAGCTTCTCGAATTCACTGCATTTGTTTAATTTGTGATCTCCCTGACATACAATGCATGTTTCGGGCTTTGAAGTGCTGTCTGAATGTACATTTACGGATGCGCTCTTTCTTGATGTCGATAAGGATACTACCTTGGACGCCGCCTCTGCTAGACTATACAGCCAATTGCTAAATGCAAGAACTATCGGTTGGTCTTTTGACTGTTGTGTTGCCTAACATAATTTATACTGGTTCAGGAGTTTATCCACAAATTCCTTGACGAGCATCGGGTTGTTTAGATATTCCGTGAGATTGCAGGCTTGCATCTTCGCACATATGTTTTTACAGCCAGAGCGAAATCTATGAGTACATCCAGCCTGATCTGGCGCTTGTCGAGCTTTTTCAATAACTTTTTCTATAATTACTTCCGGTCTTCCAAAACGCATTCTGAGTGTAGCTATTACTTCTGGTACAAGAGCAGGCATTAGAAGTTTACCTTTGACTAATTCTTTTGCTTTTCCCTTAAGGCTCACCTGAAGTCGCATCAAATTTTCGGCATTTGTTGTTGTTGTTTCGAACGAACTAATGAACAGCGGCCATTCTTCTGGATCGCCTCCAAATTTTGGTAGTTCTTTTGGTAGAACTTGACGCGCCGCAAGTTATGTTTTGGGCCTTAGTAGGTTGGATATTTTGCTGCGAAAGTGGGTTTGATGGCCTTTTCCCTAAGAACTGATGCTGGGCTGGCCTATTGGCATAATTTAGTTGTTGCGAGCGAATGCTTCTATCAACATCCATTGGCTCTGGTGGCTTAGGTGCTGTTGGTCGCGGTGATGGCTGTCTTGATTGATAGTTAAGATTTTGTTCTACCACGTTGTTATTTGGTCTCACGGGGAACGGATTTTGGGGGCGTGGAATGTAAGCTATTTGGGGGTAGAATGGTTGTCTGGTCCTTTGTGAATTATATTTCTGTGGTATAGGAGGTGGTGCATTTTGATAATTTTTCTTCGCCGGCTGACTATTAAAATTTTGTGCGTGATTGGTACGAAACTTTTGATTTTCTAACTTAACACATAACTGGAGGGCTTGGGTAGATTAGATGGTTCCCTCATGCCTAGCAATCTTGGCAGATCACCGTTAAGGCCTCTTATAAACGTGTCGAGTGCCTTACTTCGGTATGTTTGTGTTAACAAGTTAAGGGCTTCGCCTCCTAAATCTAGACCGCCTAATTTATTTAGAATGAGCGTCAAGTGCGAGTACACAGCTTGATAGAATTCTTGCACTGGTGCGTTGCCCTGAATAAGTCCTGTCAACTGATATTCGAGTGTCGACACGTCCCTTTTATCTGCATAGTGCAAAGTTAAGCACTTGGAAATGGCTGGCCAGTCTAACGGCGTATTGTAGGACTCCAACGCCATGTCCGCGTTCCCTACTATTTTGTTCCTAATAACGTTTAGGATTCCATAGTATTTCGGTGTTGCTTTAAAACTCTCATAGATTTTCAAAAATCTTTCTACGCTCTTTTTCCAGGAATTAAACTCTCCTGGCTTACCTGAAAATTCCCTTAGACATTTGACAACGTCTGGAATTTTATCTAGATCCCCCAAGTTGTCTAAATGACGTTCATCTATTGTTTAATCTACCGCATTCGCGTAGATAGCATTTGGGTTTAGCGAAGACTGCAACATTCTAGGTACCTGACTATTTATTACCTCTAAAATGACCGTCCGGAGGTCCGCTAGATTGAACTGTCCCAGCGCATTTCCATTTGGTTGATTAAGAAGGTTGGGATTGGGATTAGGGTTAGGTGGAGGAACATTTAAAACGGCTGGACGTACTTGGTTGTTGGGATTCGACATCTTGAGCTTTAAAGTATTTTATTGTTCTTTTAATTTTTTGGTTTAGAAAGAATTACTTTGATTTCCTAATTAATTTGTTTATTTCCGATTTATCTTTCAATAGAAGTGGTAAATTATAATATTTTTTTTTATTATTTTCAATTACTTTTTACAAAAATAATCAAGAAATTAACAAAAAGTTTTTGGAAAATAGAACTTAAGTTAATAAGAAAGATTATTTGAATTTTGTCAATGACTTACAACAGTACTAAAAACGTTGGCTTCATTTTGGGCATTTTGGTTTGTTTGTAGATGGTGGTGATCCCTTCCAACAACTGCTTTATCAATCCTTTTTTCTGCTGTTCCGTTTTAATATTTTTATAACTCGTTGCTTAAATGTCTTTTATTAACGATGGCTTTTTAGTTGATGAGTCGGTCTTTGTTTTAAATTTCTAGATGAAATTTTTGTAGGTAAGAGCCGTCACCTTTTTGATTTTTGATTTTCAAGGATTTTGTATGAATTCGTAAAAGTCACTTTTTGATTTCTAGTTTTAATTTTTTTATTTTTTGGTTGACAATATTATTTATTGGTTATTGTGGCTTCTTGAATATTTTGATAGTTTAAATTTTTATTTTCTAATTATGTTTTAATACGCGGGTAAAGCGGCGTGCGTTCTACGCGTCCTTTTTTCCGAAAGGACACTAAGGCGCCTCTTTCTTTACAAATTTCGCGACGTTACTTTTGTTTTAAAAACTTTGCTCGGGCGCCAGATAAGTCTCTTAGTGTTAAGAGAACCAAAAATTAAAACTAATTCACCTTTTTGAGCTTATCGAAAGCTTCAAAAGTCGAAACGAATTTAAATGTTTTTTTCCACTGCTTTTCAAAAGCACGAAACGATTTATTTAACTGCTTGTCAAAAGCACGAAACGATTTATTTAGTGGTCCAAAACAGGTGTTGAAATTTAAAAGAGAATTGCGAAATTGATATTGGAAATTAAAAACTGGAAAAAAGTGTCGATTAAGTTGTTTGCACTTTTTGGGCCAAAGAGTTGCGAAAGACAAGTTATCAAATTGCTTATTAATGTGTTTTCATTTTCCAATGCGAGCACCAATTGATTTTTGGGTTAACGAACTTATTTCGCGTTAACTTCTACTTCAAATAAAAACAAGAAATTTCTGAATTCAAAACTTTTTTTTTTTTAAATAACTCCAAATACGGTCTGAAGAATGCAGTATTATCAAAATGTTTTAATTTTTTCTTCATAGCTACGTTCTTCCATATAAAAAATGTACCCATTAAAATCAATATTTTATCGCTGCTATGTCTTTTTCAGGGTGTAAGCATAAAAAAAAAGGCAAGCGAATACACCCTTCCCGTTCGACAGTTTTCATATGACTTATTTGAATGAAATGACGAAAATTTGAATGAAGGAAATTTAACCCGGTAGCGCCTAAATTGAAAAAAATAAATATTAAAAATAAAATAAAATATGAACCGGTTTAGAAGTTTTCATGACAAAACACGAACTTTTTTAGTGATGCCATATGGCATCGCTAGGCGCTACCGGGTTAAATTTCAAGAAAGCATGCGACGCAAACCTGCTCGCTCGACATTTGACAACAGACTGATTTTCGTTTTTCAGCTTCGGCTTCTCACGCATAGGCGCACAAGTGCGTTGCCCGCGGGCATTCCGGAGGCAATCACTGATCTAAACCCTTAACACATACGTTCAGTCCTTTAGAAAAAAACCACGCAAATACAAATATATTGAGCAACGGCGGTTTTTTCTAACTTCCACACTCCTTCACACACCTTTTCACGCAGTATTCAAAGTAGGCGAAAAAAATCATTCATAATTCTATTTCTACGCACGCGCCAAAAGCTATCCAACCAAATTTAAGCTCTTCAAACCTCTTCCAACTCGAAAGTCTGCAGCGGAAAATGTTTGACCAAAAGGCGCCCATACTTGCAACATGAGAGCCAAACCATAAAACCCATTATATTATCCTTATGGGAACTCTTTAGATTCTATACTCTTTGCTTGCAGTCACATGCTCGACATTCCCTTCGGCATACTTCTTTGATAAACTATAACATGTGCAATTAGCATTTCTTCTATGGTGCCACAACCCGACGCCCTATTACTTTTCACTTTGACCCAAATACTTATTTAACAAAATGATAAAAGGACATTACAGTGTGTCGGTTATTTCGAGGCATTTTAAAGAAACCAAAATTTAAATTTGCAGATTTGTCGGGTCGGCTCCCATTGACTCCTAAATGAATTTGAATTTATTAGCTTTCTTTTATGGATATGCAGCTGGATTTTTTTTTTATATATAATTTTTTCGATTTAGAAGAGAAATGAAATTTCGTAACAACCGACCCAAAAAAATTCCGGCTGGCAGGTACAAATAGTGAAAATCCGATCCCATTTGACCGTTTCTGGCCCACAATAAAGGGACCGCACCAGTTATGACTTTTAAAATTAAACTAAAGAGCAAACAATTATTGTTAAACTTAAATATTATTATTAAAAAAAAAAATTAACAAATAGGTTTTGACTTTTATTTTTTCAGTCAGATAATAACAGTTAAATTCGGCCTTTTATTTATTTGTTTATTTACTTTAGAATCGTTATTCACATATGAGTATCAATTGATTGCTCGTACCCTAAGGAATCCAAAGGGATAAAATTTTATATGTTTATATATATATATTATATATATATATATATATATATATATAGTTTGTTATCTTATTTATATATCAACCAACAGGTTTAAAAAAAAAACCTACAGGTTGACATATGAACTATAAACCTTTGAATTCTAATCATTATTTTCAGATTTTTATTTTTCACTCAAAATAAATGCTTGAAATTCGATTCAAAAATTAAAAAGTTTAAATTATTACAGTCCCTGAACAAAATAAACAACGCGGGGCACCTCCTTGGAGCACAAAGGCCCCATCCCACTACTCCTAGATACTGTTTTGGTATAGGAAAATTAAACATTTTACCCAAAATGACACAAACTAAAACTGCATTTATGCTCTATAGAAAAATTAAAGGTCCTTGTCTTTATTCAATTCAATATCAATCCATTGAGTAACATGAAAACATAAAAAACAACTTTCCTTATCAGCAGATAAATTTAACAGATAAGTTTAACAGTCAATTTTTGGTATTGGGATTAGTCCAGACGCAAAGTTTTGGTATAGAGATCTAGTCCAGACGCAAACTTTTGGTAGAGAGATCTAGTCCAGACGCAAACTTTTGGTACAGAGATCTAGTCCAGACGCATACTTTTGGTATAGAGATGAAGTTTTTAGTAGTACTTTGGGGCATTTTGTAGTACTTTTAGGAAATGCAATAAAATGGGTTGGAAATATTATATAACGAATCTCTTAAAAACTATTTCCTGGATGGAACGTGAATGGTACTACTGTATCCTACTTAATTGTACGAAATTTAAGAAACAACTTAAGGAATATTGTATAGCTGTCTTTTTTCATTTTTGAGAAAAATTTTTTGATGGATACTAGACAGAGCTGCATTTTTTGAGACATGTAGAAATATTACTATTTTAGTAGTATAGTAGTACGGGTGAGGAAGTTGTAGTAAAATATTACAACTGTAGCAATTCCGACAGCACTGGTCCGAATATGAGAGGGGATAGTAAAAAAATAAGAATTAAACTTGAGGACTAAATTATTTATTTCAGTCGCAAAAATATTTGTGTTGAATTTGCATTTTGATGCCATAATACTAAAATAGTATTGCACAAAATAGGGCTGGTATATACATATGTACAATGTTTTGAATATACATTTTATTCATGTATGTGTTTAAGAGCCAATTTCACCAAGCATACTTAAGTAAAAATCGTCGTTTAAGCACAGATTTTCATTTTCATCAACCTAAATGGCAAGTCGTACTTAAGTGATCCATATCGGGCACTTAAGTAGAGTTTATGCAACTCTGTGTTGTCGTAATGGAAACAGCTGATTTAAAAAGAAAACTATAAACTATTTATGTATATGGAAACTTGTTTTATTTATCATGTCGAGCAATGATAGTGATTGCGATTACGAGGCAATTATTAAAGTTGTGATAAACCGTCGACCTCGTATAATGAGGGAGCGATATAACTTTTTTATATATTTCGATGAAGTTGACTTTCGAATCAGATTTCGCGTTTCCAAAAGTGCAGCATGGACAATACTGGAGCTCATACGGCACAAGCTAGCACACACAAGCAATAGGTAGTTTTATTTTCGTTAATTTCAAACACAAAATGTTGTAACTTGCACTGTCGCAAGTCGCAAGAAATATTTTTAGTGCGGGACTCCATGTCTTATTTATTTATGTTTTAAATCAGCTGATTACGACGGTGTTGCACTAAAAATAAAAGGTGCTGCCGTACCTCCGCGTAACTAAATTTTATATTTCATGAAACGGGCTGAAACTTAAATGCGTACTTAAGTGCCAATCGGTACTTAAACTTAAATGCCTTTGGTGAAATTGGCTCTAAGTTTTAAGAAAATCAATTATTAGTTTGTTTTAGTTTTTGAGTCTTTCTTTACAGTAAGTCTCCACTTGTCTTATGAGCTCAAACCCATGGTAGTCATCCCTCGCAAAATGTTTAAGATCCCTAATTGAGGCCATCACTGGCTCGTATGAATTGATCTGAAATGAACCTATAACCACAATGTCTTCATTTTTATCATCAGTTACAAGGAATCGTCATCTTTCAGAATGTCAATTTCAACGCTAGGAGTAAAATCGCACCGCTAAAATTCAAGAAGTTCCTACATCATTATTTGAAAACTACCTCGCAACGAAAAATATTCAATTTTAGAAATTTCCCCGTATCGAGCTCTCGCAATGCGAAACATTGGAGCCTAGGCCATATGATTGAATGTATCGCAATATTGGATTTTTAGCTTAAAACAGTTACATACAAGGTAATCAGTACAAAGTAATCAGTAGTTAAAAATTTTTTTAAACTAGTGGTATTCAAGCAGGTGGGCATCTTGGGCATTTGGGCAAATTGGTTTGTATGGAAAATCGTTTCCGCAGCTGGACAACTATTGCACATCGATTTTGATGTGCAACATTTGCCCGATTTTGTGTCCAAATGAGTGCTATGGCGACCCTACAGTTTCAAATGAGTATGAATGTATGAAGAAATGCAAAAACCATGATTTATAAAGTTCAATAAGTGAAAACCAAGTGAAATTGAATGAGTGCCATGCATCTATTTAATAATACGACTATCGTTTTAACAAATAAATATTTTTTTCCCAAAATTTTTGCATCTTAATTTTTTGATATCAATTATATCTGCGTACTATAAATGTGAAAGACCAAACATGTTTGACTGTCCGTATGGATCTAAAAAGCAGACAGCTGTTATCGTTGAATTTTTGCACTCGTTCTTCTGAGGTTTGTTCATGCAAAAGTGCAAAATTTGCCCACTCCAATTGCCCCATCTGCTTGAATACCACTAATAAAAGCAAAACCAAACGGTAGATTGCAATTCATGCTTCTAAGAATTTATCAGCTGATGTAATATCTGAGTGTTGGTATATCAGTTAGAGACAACCTATTTAAATTGTTTGATTTAACGGCACTTTTGCGAAGACAGCCTGAGGGCGGGCTTGCCTGTTAGAGGGTTAAAGCCTTCGTAAATAGTAGTGGTATTCAAGCAGGCTCGGAAATAGCTAGGTGCAAATTTTGCGCGCTGAAATTTTGAACTATTGCTTGAAAGAACCTTATGCAAACCGTTTGTAAAAAGTTTGCGAAAACAGCTGGTTTCAATGTTTTCTTTGGTGAAAGAAGGAGAAGCGAATATCGCGCATATTTTGCGGATCACCGTAGGCGTGCAAAATTTTCGAGGCTGCGGAAACTATTTTTCATACAAAATAATTTCCGAGCTCGCGAAATTTCCGAGGGCGCAAATTTTGCGGACCTGCTTGAATACCACTAATATGTCAAAAATTGAAATGAATCCTAATCTGACTCAAACAGTAGTGGTATTCAAGCAACAGTGCAAACGCAGTGTGCAATATTTGCACTTGTCAAATTGCGTACAAAAAAAGCAGTGCAAATATTGCACACTGCGATTTGCACTGTTGCTTGAATACCACTAGTGTCAAAATTGTAGATTCGTCTTCTAGAGTTGCGTTGTGGTTGAAGGTTTCTTGTTCAATCACTGAAGTCGATGAATCGGGTTCGTCCAGGCACTCAATTAGATTCCTTGCTAATTTACGTTGGATTTTCTTTGCCTGTTCTTTGTTTGGTAAATTTTGTAGCTCTTCAGCAACGTAGTTTGCAAATACCTGGAAACTGTCATTTTTTTGCTCATATTCATCCATTTTTTTTAACGCTCGCTGCATGCCATCCAAAGCAGCGGTTTTCAAAGAGTCAATCGGTGGTGTCATAGTTTTACGTTTCTTTGGAGCACACGATTTGGTTGATGGCGATGGTTCCAAATCGCCTTCAGTAGGCTCAACTGAGCCAAGTAACTGTGAAAAAAAA